>CAUYRH010072446.1:0-14493 GCA_963574655.1 Perodicticus potto
CTAAGATGCACTATAGGTGTGGCCCCACCAATTACCCTCCCTTCACCCCAAATGCAGAATACAAATGTCTTCATACGATAACTAAGAAAATGCCATGAAGGGTATGTTAAACAGTTTGATGAAAACATTTCAGATTGTATATGAAACCAGCACATTGTACCCCTTGATTGCACTAATGTATGCAGCTATGATTTAATTAAAAAAAATTAAAAAAAAAAGAAAAAGAAAGGAGAACGGTGGTTATAGAGGGAGGGAAGAATGGGGAGCTTTTGTTGTTTAATGAGCTAAAGTTTCAGTTTTGCAAGATGAAAAAGTTGTGAAGATCTGCTCCACAACAATGCAAATATACTTAACACTGCTGAACTGTGCACTTAAAAATGGTTACATTAAATTTTGTTACATAATTTTTATCACAATTTTAGTAAAACCCTAACGTAAGGTGTGTTTCTGACTCATTTACACTTAACTCATCACTCATTTGCACAGAAACCAGAGGGCAATGAAACCTACCCTCAGTCCTTTAATTAGCCTCTAGCTCTTTCTTCTTGGACACAAAATCTCCTATTTTGATAGAATTAAATGAACAGGAATACATGAAAGGAAAGGTTTAAATTTTCCTTGAAATTGAGACACTGACTCCCCAAAGGCCAATGAGGTTCTAAACTTGAAATGTGCACTTGACGATCACTATTAATAACTAAGTTATACCATCAGACAAATTCCCCAACCTACTTATTATGTATGAACACAAGCAATTACGCCTTTGCACAACACATATTCCATATACTACAGAACAGGGAATCAAGTTAATGCATAACATAATCTAGCGTGGGTAATTGATAACAGGAATATTGATTAGCTACCAGAAACATGTTATCTCAACACTTTGCATTTTTATTATTAAACAAGGAAATGGACAGGCCTATTTATTACTAAACTAGGGGATGAAATAGTTGGAGTAGAGAATATCTGAAACTAGGACCTAAATTTGTTCATTCTCAATGGAGCAGTGGTTATTAAGTGATTATGTATACAGTTTAGTGTTAGGCTCTGTGTTCTGGCAAAATAAACAAAACTTGGTCTATGCTCTTAGAGACCTCACCATAAAATGAAAAAGATTGCTAGGCTTCTATGTAACTGAAATATAAAGAGAACAAGATGAGAGCTATAAACAAGGAGCTATAAGACTATAAAAGAGAAGGATTAGTAGGCTGAAGTCACAGACTTAAGGTCTTAAGACAATGCAGAAGATGTGAGAGGTAGAAATGTACCTCCCAAGGATAGATTTTCTATCCCATTCCATGATAGAATTTATGGTTGATGAAAAACTTTCTTAGATAGAATAAAAGTTTGTCTTCTTTTAACATACAATTGTGTGAGTCACTACAAAAGTTTTGAGACTGTGTTATGGTCCATTATTTCACTTCTAAGAAATCTAGTCAACAGCATCCTTTTTGATTCACCCATGCACGTTTCAACTTGCTCTGCTTATTGCTGTTGCTGGGTTGGCTTCATGTGTTTCATTTGCAAGAATTTTACACTTCTTGACTTTTGTGTATATCAAACCTTTCATAACTGTGTATTTGAAGAAATAACATTAATTCTCCTTTTAAATCTACATGGTAACCCTTATTAATTATTGGACATTAACTTCTTTATTCATTTAATCATTCATCAAAGTGAATGTTTCTGAAAAACCTGAATGTAGTTGAACTGTCATTTGGATATGAAAATCTGAAAGATGGAAGAGAAGGCTTAGCTAAAGACATACAATTGGGAGTTGTCAACCAATAAATGAGATACAAAAGCCTCCATCTGTTGATAGATAGATAGACACATAGATAGATAGATAGATAGATAGATAGATAGATAGATAGATAGATAGATAGATAGATAGAAAATCCTCTTATCTTTTCTGGAGCCATTCTCTTCTCTACTCTGCAAGTCTAATTATTAATCCATCTTGGTTGATTCTGCTTTCAAATTAGTTCTCTAATCTTCCCCACAGCCACTATTTTAATAGTCCCAAGTTGTCTCCCTGCATTCAGTTTTGCCCAATTTCTAACTATTCTCCACATTACAGCCAGAATTATGCTCCTACATGAGTTTACTGGGGCTACTGGAACAAAGTACCAGAAAGTAAGTGTCTTAAATTGCAGAAATGTGTTGTCTCACAGTTGTGGAATCTAGAAGTTTGAGATCAATATGCTGGCAGAGCCACACTACCCCTGAAGGTTCTCCACAAAGGCGGGTCCAGGCGCCTCCCAGCTTCCAGTAGTTCCTTGGTGTAGCATCATAACTCCAGTCCCCATGTGGCCTTCTCCCTTGCATGTGTCTCTCTCTCTCCACATGGAATTTTTTTAAAAAAATAACAACACCAGTCTTATTGGTTGGCCTCATCTTACTAATTACATCTGCAATGATCCTATTTCCAAATAAGGTCATGTCCTAAGGTATTGGGGTTAAAATTTCAACATACAAATTATGGGTGGATAGAATTCAACCCATAACACTTCTAAAATGTTAATGTGTTCCTGCCATTGCCTTTTAAAATGTTCTAATCAGGTTCTCTTCTGTCTCTAGATTAATGTCTAAAACGTCCTAACATGGTTCACTAAATTCTTCATGGTCTGGTCTTTAAGGTCACTCTTGTTTTCATCTCTTGCAACTCTTCTTTTCCCCACCCTGCTCCCAGAAATAGTCAGAAATTAATGTAAAATTATAATCGTAGCATGTGTTTTCATAACATGATACTAGGATGGATTTGACCTAACAAGGAAGATCAGACTGTGCTTGCTCAAGGAAGTGATGATTGAGCTGAGATGTAAACAATCTGAAGGGGAGGCAGACAGAAACATTAGAGAGGAGCATCTCAGACAGAGGGGACAATTTGTCCTCCATGCTTGAAGGATGGGGCAAGTAAATGAGATGAAGCTGGAGATGCGGGAGGGCCGGATAAGGCAGAACATCTTGGGCCCATGCAGAAGGAGTCTGGGGAAGGCACAAGGAATCACTGGGAATCTTACCCAGGCAAGTAATGTAATAAAATTTTCATATTAAACTGTGGAGAACCATCCAGAGCAGAGGGGAGAAGGCAAAGCTGGATGTGGGACACCCAATTATTGGTTATTGGAAAAGTCTAGGCAAGGGACAATGGTGTCCCATGTGAGGACAATGACTTGGAGATGATATATCTCTAAATAGATTTTAGATACATTAGGAGATACAAATGAAGAGCTTGGGAGTTGATTGTTCATGAAGAGTAAAGGAGAAGAGGAAGTCATGGTGATTTTTAGAATTCTGCTTAGATATCTCTAAATAGATTTTAGATACATTAGGAGATACAAATGAAGAGCTTGGGAGTTGATTGATTATGAAGAGTAAAGGGGAAGAGGATGTCGGGGTGACTTTTAGAATTCTGCTTAAGGGCTCGGCGCCTGTGGCTCAACGGGCTAAGGCGCCAGCCACGTACACCTGAGCTGGCGGGTTCGAATCCAGCCTGAGCCCGCCAAACAACAATGATGGCTGCAACCAAAAAAAGGCCAGGCATTGTGGCGGGCGCCTGTAGTCCCAGCTACTTGGGAGGCAGAGGCAGGAGACTCGCTTGAGCCCAGGAATTAGAGGTTGCTGTGAGCTGTAATGCCACGGCACTCTACCCAGGGTGAAAGCTTGAGGCTCTGTATCAAAAAAAAAAAAAAAAAAGAAAGAAACATGGTACTTGGGTGGTGCCTGTGGCTTAGTGAGTAGGGCGCCGGCCCCATATGCCAGAGGTGGCGGGTTCAAACCCAGCCTTGGCCAAAAAAAACTGCAAAAAAAGAAAAAAAAAAAAAAAAGAATTCTGCTTAGGTATACAGAAGGCTTACAGTACCATTCATTCAAATTGGAAAGAGTAGAAAGGGTTTATGAGTTCCATGTGGACATGTTGGGTCTGAGGAGCCTCGGAAGCATCTTGCGGGAGATGCTGAGTGGGCAGTTGGAGGGTCAGAGTTCTGGGCTGGGTGACAGGTATAATTTTGTGAATCTCCACCAGCTGAAATTGAAGCTACAAATAGTAGTAAGTCAGAACGGAGATGGTAGTGTCTAAGGCCAAGCTTAGATTCCAACATTTAAAGATTGGATAGGGAAAAAGGCCAGCAAAAGCGACATAGAGAATCAAGAAATATCATGGAGGTTGAAGAGAGAAAATGTTTAAAAAAAAAAAAAGAGTGGTAAACACTGATGAACAATGCTAGAAAGTAAGTTAAGGAAAGACCGAGGCAGGGCATGGTAGATCTTGCTGTTATCCTACCACACTGGAAGGCCAAGGCAGGAGTATGGTTTGAGGCCAGGAATTCTAGAGCAGCCTGAGCAAGAGTGAGACCCTGTGTCTACAGAAAACAAACAAAAAAATTATCTGGGCATGGTGGCATGTCCCTGTAGTCCCAGCTCCTTGGGAGGCTGAGGTAGGAGGATCATTTGCACCCAGAGTTTGAGGCTACAGTGAGCTGTGATGAGGCCACTGCACTCCAGCCTGGATGACAGAGAAATACTCTATCTCAAAAATACAAAAAACAACAACAAACAAACAATAACACACACGCACAAAAAAAAAAAAAAAAAACAGGAAAAAAAAAGATGAAGACTGAAAAAACATAGCCATCATTACTTTTCCCCTCTCAAAACTAAGCATTCCCAAACATTATAACCTAATTGTTTATATCCTGTGAAATGAAAAAAAAGAGTAAGCATTCCATGTCTTGGCTAAGTAGGCATTTCACAACATTGTACCGTCTCTGTGTGGCAGGGCCTTAACCTAGAGCATTCCAGTACATTTTTGAATTGTCACTGAGCAGATACATCATTTGCATGTGCCACTGAGTGCTTTTATTAACCATTCCCTTCTCTGTGCTGGCCCCTGTGCTGGGCATGGATGAAGGATAAAAAATCAGCCAGACCAGAAACCCATTCTCGAAGAGTTTTACATCTAACAGAAATGTTGAGGCATACCCACGTATAATTAAACATAATACTGAGTGCCAAAAGAGTTTGTTATTAGCAGTCTGGAGAGGATTATTTCCATTAAGTCTTCATAGAGGAAGAAGCATCTGATCTGAGTCCCATAAGGTGGATAAAATTTAGATATTGAAAGAATGGCAGAAAAAGATCTTTTATCTAGACCAGTGGTTCTCAACCTGTGGGTCCCAAACCCTTTGGGAGTCGATTCTGGAAACTAAGCTGATAGAATTAGAGTGCCTTTTGATGTATTCCTTTTGTTCATGACACTCCTTTGAGTTTTAGTCAGCTTTCATCATCACCTCACCACCTGTTTTATTTCCAGCCCTTCCCTGTCCACCCCCAGCTCTTGACAGCACCCGACATAGTATATTTTACTTATGTTATATTTTGTCTTTCTCCCACTTCCCTTTGGAACATAAGCTCCCCTAGGCAATTAGGTTTTTTCTGTACTATTCACAGCTGTATCCCCAGAGCTTAGATCAGGGCTTGGCACATGGCAGGCAGTGTTATTAATGAATGTAATTTGTTTTAGCCTTTATATCTAGAACCCATCAAAAGCATTTTAAATGAATTGCCTTGCCTCTCTGAAGATAACAGGCAGCATCATGAGTCCAGGAAACAAAAGCAATGGAGGGTAGATTCAAGAAAAATATACCAGAGATAGAATCTCTAGTATATTTGACAATTCAATAAGTGTCTGGAAAAGGGAAGGGAAGACAATTGAAGATGACTCAGGTTTTCAGGATGAGTACTGGCAAGAACAGAACCAGGAGTACCAGCAAAGAGGAAGGTTTAGAATATTATAGTTAATGTAATGTCCTAGAAACTGATCAATATTATAATTATCATTCCCCTCTAAAATATTACTTTGCTCCATAAACCATTATTTCAGAAAAAAGAGAGAAACTTGATAAACGTTTGCTTTCCAAATAACCATTTCTGAGCCAACAGTATACTCACACGAGACAATACTATAGGGGAAGGTGAGGCAGAGAAAGACAGTACAAAGAAACTCTGACTTTGATAGATTAAACCTCTGACTTGATAAATGGTTCGTGTAGACCGGCAACGGGAAGGCCTATGGGCCAGCACACAGAGCCAAAATAATCTTGTAGTTTCAAAGAGTGAATGAGTGATAGAGAGAATGAATGATACAGCATCTGAGTTTGGAAAAGCCTCAGCTGTTATTATGAAATATGTATTAAAGTGCTGGCTCTGTGGGTGATACATAAAGTTCCTCTCTGGCTGCAGTAAAAGTTATTTTTTTCTGATACAGCGTGGGACAAATTCAGAAGCTACATTTTGTAATTGTTCCAGCATAAATGGATTCAAACCAAGAAAAATCCAAAATATGCTTTTTCTTGGTTGGTAGAGAAGGTGGCAGTCTATAAAAGGAAATGAGCCAGCAGATTTATCCTTTTTATCACAAAGGGAAATCACAGTGCATGTCTCAAAGTGGAAGAGAAAAAGATGATATATCAGAAAAAAAACTGAAAGGAAATACACTAAAATGGAAACTATCTTTGGTAGAAATATACATAATTTTTAGCTTATTCCTTTGCAAGAAATATATATTATCCTCCAATTAGAAAAGTTAATAAATAAAAGGTTTCCTTTAAAAGAGTGATCACTGCACCAAAGCTGCTGGGTGATAAGTTTGCACAACAATTTTAAGAAATTCTGACATCATCATGGCGCCTTCACTGAGAGAAGAGAATAATTCATTTCAGGTGTGTGTTTGGGGGAAGGGGTGTGGTGGATTTTTTTATTTCATCCCAAATCATTTTAAACTTAAGCAAAAAAAAAATCCATATTATTTTTTTGGAAACAACCAAAGCCTAGGCAATTCTAACCACCCAGATGAAATGCTAAATACAATCAACCAAATTCACAGATACTTTTCACATTCTGTTTTTGTCAATAAAGTTAATCTCTGCATTCAAAAATTTTTTCAACGATGTATTATATTTTACTTCCTAATTTTTTCCTTCTTTAGGTCAGTAAGATTCTACAAAAACGGTTTTGTGTGTTTTTTGTTTGTTTGTTTGTTTTTTTGTTTTGTTTTGGTTTGTTAGAAAGGATTCTAATGGAAAAGAAAAACCTCAGAATGGCGGGGGACAGGAGGAAGCCAACCTGAAAGCTGAATATAGATAAATGTAGAACTGTCCAGAATGGATGCACTCCCCCAAACCAACATTCCTAGAAGTTCTGGGCCCATCCTGGCAGAGCATAACTAATCATTTGGAAGGAAATAAAAGAGAAATCACTCCCCTTTTTACTCATCCACACAGGCACCTACGTCACCAATTTCTATAAAATCCTCATAGATTAGTGATTTTAAAACCAACCCACCAACCCCTCAACCAACAAAAACCTCTAAATACAGCAAACCTTCAGTATTTAATGATTGTACATTCACCATTTGACTATGAGAATTAAGCCCTAAGTCCAATACACAAATGGTGCGCACAAACCCCTACTGTGGGCGGGGAGCTGTTCCAGGTGCTGAAAATGGAGGAGCAGGCGCCTTTTCCTCATAGAGCCAACATCGTAGCAGCAGACGAACAACAAACAGGTAGCCGTACAAAGAATGAAGATAACTCTAGGAAGAGACTGTGTGGGCCAGGCGGTGCCCACACCACGTCCAGCCATGGAGGCAGGACAGTCACTGCAGAGCCCAGCCTGGAGCCGGTGAGGCAGCCTCCCTGGGGCTTTGGACCACATTGGTCCTCCCTGGAATCACAGTGGCGGCAGCAGGAGGAATAAGACAACCACGGAAAGGGAGAAAAGGGAGATGCTTGGTGACACATACTTTCAGCAACGCCTTTGCAGACACAGCCCCTGTCCAAGTGGGAGGTGCCGTCCTGGCATTGCTGATATTTGAAAGGGAGCCTGGAATCGAGGTGGATCGGACAGAGCTGTACCAGGGTGAGAAGGCTGTGCTGCTGTAGTCCCTGGGGCCTTCAGCCAGGGTGTAGAGACCCACCTGTGGGGTGCGAGAAGTGGGCTGGGGTGCTGAAGGCCAAGGGGCTCAGGTCCATGTCTAAGTGCCCGTGTCTTTACAATGGATAGTAGAAGTGACCCCATAATACAGAGGGCAAAGCTTAGCTCCTGGCCAACCCCTCTGGGACATCTGAGCGGGAGGCAGAATTGTTACTACATGGTTCTTTGTTGCCACTCTTTGGTGATGGTAGTTGAAGAGATTCTCCCTGATCATAGAGGAGGGTGTGGTGAAGGCTTGAATGAACTTGACCTGCAGCCTGGCCCCCAGTACCATCTCCAGCTCTGAGGCCCAAACCCAGATGCCTCCCCACCCTGTTCTGTCTCACTTATTCCACCCTGGACTGGGCCCACCCTAACTTCAGCTGGAGCCACTCAGTTGGACCAAAGCAAAACTTCTGTAAGAAACTCTCCAGTTTCAAACAAATGAACAAATACTAACAGAAACTGCTCGGGATAACTTGATAACCTCTCAAGGAAAGGAACCAGTATGTATCATGGTGCCAGGGGAGAAACCTCTCTGAGGGACTGACAATGGAGCTGAGGCTTTCCAGACAAGGATGACCAGCCACATGAAGACTGTGGCTGGAAGAGCGTCCAGGCAGAGGAAGCAGCCAGCAGCCCCATGGCAGACATGGGGCAGCTTGTTTGGGAAATAGGAGGCTGGCGCGGCTGGAGGACAGATGTGGGCAGGGCTCCTCACTGACTATGATAATGACTCAGTGTTTATTCTGCCTCCAAGGAAAGGCCAGCAGAGATTTTAAGCAGGACAGTCAAGTAATCTGACTTATAATTTTAAAAGATCTCTTTGGGGAATGGATTAGGGGAGACGAGGCTGGGAGACAGATTGGGAAGCAGACCAGTTGGGAATGGAGGTGAGAGCTGATGGTGTCCTGAAGAACTGATGGTTCCCCCAAACAGGGAAGATCCAGGCAAGTGGACAAGTGTGGAGCTAAAACTGGCTAGAATGCTGAGAGAGGAGTCATGGGGGAAAAAAGGCAGCAAAATCTCTAGAATGCATCTTGGTATTGGTCTTGAGAAACTGATGGGATGGCAGCATCATTTACTGCAGGACCCAGAACAAGTATGATGAGGAAAGTCCATTTTGAACATGTACCCATTGAGATAACCATCATACACATGGGAATATAAAGTTGCAATGTGATATTTAAGTCAGGAACTCATGGCAGGTGTCAGGACAGGAAGGTATAAAGCTATACAGAAGGCTTTAAAGCAATGGAATCGGGTGAGGTCATGGAGGAATAAAATACAGATGGAGAAGAAATGGGACTCCATCTCTTTAGCACTCCATCAATTAGAGATTAGCCAGAGGTGAACCAATAGCCAACACCTCTGAAAATAACCAGCGAGGCAGAGGGAAACCAAATGTGGGAACAGAACAGTTCTCAGTACTTCCCTGTCTTAACTCGCTTACCCACGAGGCTGGTGATATTGATGCTACTAAAAAGGGGAAGTAGTAAACTGGGACACGTGTTACTGAAGGTGAAGTCAGCCCAGGACACAGAACAACTGTGTTGACAACACTGACGTCACTAATGACGTCAACAAGAGTATTTCAGTGTTGAAACAATAACCTGTTGCTTAAACAGAAACTACAGCTACTATCAGACTCTAAAACACCTGAATGACAAAGGCAAAAAGGCAAAGGAACTACTCCACAGCAGTGCTCAAACAGCATTTTAACAGCGCTTTCCCAACCTTTTCCCATTATTATCCTGATTTAGACAATTTTGTCTTCCCTGCACTCTCACTCCCATGAAAGTTTAGTACCACGGATCAACCACGTATGTATTTGTTTGCTAGAGCCCTTTGCCTGGCCATGTACATTTTACACCTTTATAACAGCAAAAGCCTTCTCCTTACTCCTACCTCAACCTCCTCAGAATAGATTTTCACACTCCTGTGAAGGTCACATCACCTATAAGTATAATTATGCATTGGTTATTGTAGGCTGCTGTTGTATTTATGGGAAAGCGTATGATTCATTCATTATTAGAGTGGCCATATTATTATTATCTAAGTGACATATTTTGAGGCGGAAAGGGTATGCTACTGATCATTATATTGGGACAGAAGGCATACTCCAGGAAATCTCTGACAACTGGGGTCTGTGAACTCCCCTACTCATTACGAACTCTGGAAAAAAATTAAATTATAAAGATAAAATTGGTAATATATGAACTCTAAAGTGGACAAATAAATCAAATAAATTCAAGAGCTATTACAATTTGGAGAAAAAAGTGACAAAATGGGCAAACATGAAAAACATGACAAAGACAAAAAAAAGAAAAGAAAGCAGAAATCAGAAGTTATCAAATAATATAAAAACATAGCACAGATTTTAAGTATATCATAAGATACTATACACTTTATACTAAGGCATTTTAAAATCTGCATAAAATGGGAATTTTCTAGGAATTTATCAATTTTAAAAATTGAGTCAAGAAGGAATTGGAAACAATATAGTCATGAAATACATTGAAAATGTTTTCCATGACATATTTCCAAAAGGAAATTTAAGCCCCATACACATCTATAGAAAACAATTCTTTGAAATCTTCAAAAACACATAACGACTATGCTACATCATCTATTCCCGAGCTGAACTAAAAGAAAGTTATTCATTTTACAAAACTAGCATAAGCCTGGCCCCAAACTTGACAAAGCTAAAACACAAAGAAGCAAACTATAGCCCAATCTCCTCTGTGAATATAGACACGCACACTCAAAATAAATTCTCGCAGATGAATCTCCCAGTGCAAGCTGATTAGTATGTAAGATCCAGGACAAAATCTGGCTTACTTCTCAACACTAAATTACACTCTGAACTTTTGTACTGAGTGTAACAATTTTCTTAGTCACATGAGCAAGGAGTTAGAGAAGAATGTGATGCTGCAAATCCTTCGAATTATAAAAGTGAAAAATGTGTCAGAAAATTGAGATGTGGTATTGAAAACAAAAAGAGCACAGATCAGAATTATAATGCCAAGGGAAGCTTCAGTAACTTAGTATTTGCTTCACCATCACCAGCCCATATAGTAGTATAAATTCTAAAAGACATTACAGCACTAATATTTCATGTGTTAGGTGATAAAGCAATACTTTTAATCCATTATCACGATTTAATCCATGTCACAGAGTTGGTATAATAAAAAGCTTATGTAAGAAGCTGGAAAATGTGTTTATTTTCAACCTGTCTTGGTCTAAAAATTTAACAGATGACTCACACATTCACCCATTTGATCGATGATTCCTTTATTAGACTATTAATTGCACTTGAGCTAAAGAAATCTGATGCAAACTAGTGCTTCTAAAATGTGTCATTCAAAAGAGATATTTCTGTGTTCTTTTTCCTCATGTTATTAACTGTCAGGACTCATACCTTAAAAAAATTAAAACTTAAATATCCCTAGTCCTTAGTAAATCTTGTGAGGGAGACATATGCATGATTAAATCTGTCTATTTTAAACTTGTTTAAAAATATGGACTTTGAAATGGGCTATATTTTGTCTTCAAACTTTTATTTTCATAAACTGGAATGTAATATAAATAAAAGAATGAACATACATTCATTTAACAGTGAAATGATGTTTCCTATCTAACATATGGTCCATTTGCAAATCTGGCTGGTCAACATCATAAAAAAATTCCCGTTTATTGGTTTTCAATTTTTATAATCAAGCTATATCTAAAATTTGGAAATTTTGAATACAGTTATAGGACAGAACCGCATTTAAAGCAATCTCGATAATAAAAAAGGAAATAGATGCCCCAGGGAGCAGATATCCTCACCTTGGTGGATGAAGGAGAGAGGCTGCCCCAAGGTGATGGAACAAGAAAGAGAGATCTAAATTCATTCTTTAAGATGGCAAGGAAATGCTTCTCAGCCTTTTGGCTAAGATCAAGTGTAAGATGACAAGGACCAAAACACTAATATAATGATCAAACTTTGGGAAGGAGAGGAGAAGAAAGATAGGAAGAAAGTATGAGCTAACTCCTCTATTTTTACAGAGAGGAGTCAGTAGTGTCTACATCTGAATCCAGGAATCGTGAAAGAAAGAAACACAACAGGACGGTTCTGTCTCGAGGTTGTTCTCTGTCCATTTCTTTCCAGATCTTTGGGGCCACTTACACCCCAAGAGCTATTTTCCTTCTCCCGTGCCTACCCCCACCCATGCCAACATTTAAAGAAAGATTTAAAAAGCTAGACTAAGAGGTCTGCAGGTTTTTTTTTTTTTTTTTTTTTTACTTTCTTTCTTCTTAGAGAGTCCACAACGCTGAAAGGCATAAGAGAAAGAAAGGAGGCAAAGGGACAACGAAGGGAAAGCCGTCCCAGAGGGAGGTGAAGGGAACAGCCTCCCACACAAGTCTGGAAATGGTGCAAAAGGAGCTTGAAGATGAGCTGGCCTTGACAGTGATGCCCTGTGCCAATGCTTCCCTTGGGTGACAGCTCTGGCATTCAACAGTCACGAACACATGTAAGAATCCCACTTGGAGAAGGATGAGAAGGAACTCTGCCCCGACCACGTGAATCTAGACTTCAAGAAGCATAGAATTTCCCTATGAGAGTCCAGGGGAGGCCGCCCTAGTACTGACACTTGCTTATTTAGTGCTTCATAGGTAAACAGCAGAAGAACTAAAAAAATTATATGAAAAATTTAAAATATAAATTTTATATTAAAATTTTTTTTTAAATTAAGGCTCTGGTGACTATGGCTGGGAGGGTACAGCATCGGGAATTGCTGCTTCTTATTTCTACTCTTCTGCGCTATTAGGTCCTTTACTACGGGCATTTATTACTTTTGTAAAATTTTAAAGAGAAGATTAAAATTAATGGCTTACATTACTGAATCTATACTACAAGCCAGGTGCTATGCTAGGTGCATTAAATACTACTCTCTCGCTTAGTCTCCAAAAAAGTTAAGTATTTTATATATAAAACCATAACCAGAGTGGCTGGCACATTATTGGACTTAATGACTGGATTGCTGAAGGAATGCGTGGTGCGTGTCTGTGAACGAGCAGGAACTCATGAACAAAGGTTGCGTGCAAAGCTTCAAGAGTCACTTGTGCAGTCTCTCCACCAAACTGCTCCCCATCCATTTGATCATGGTGGCTGGATGGCATAAAATTGGCATCAGCATTTTCAAAACTCTTGGTTTTCAAAAAATTAAAAAAAAATGGTAATTTGAATTTCTGTAGCCTTGCTCTGTCTCAGAAGTTCTCAGTCTTCAGTGGTTTGGAAGAGAGGAGGTTCATCCTGGCAGAGAAAACCTTAAATTACAGTGAACAAATGGAGACTTGGCATTGCACTTCAGAAAGGTTGCCAACCTTTGCTCAGCTGCCTTTTCTACATCAGCTCTCATGTGCAAAGGACATCAGACTGTACCCGTTGCTGGAAAAGACACTTCTACATTCTGGAAACATACAAAAATCACAGGTCATCTCTCGCTCAAAATTAGACTTTCAGCGCCAATTGTAGGGTCAGAAAGTGTGCAAGAAAACTAGAGTAAAGTAGTCACGACCAACCAATAAGTTACCTCTGTCTGCACCATATTGGAGAAAGTTAGAAAATAAAGATGAAGCCCATTTTTCAAATGCACTCTGCAGGGAGTAGTTTTATCTGAAGGGCTCTCAAAGAATAAAATAACCTTAATGGGGAATACTTGCCTTCAGAACTTCTAGTTGGTAGGCTGCTAGGAAAAACAGAAGGAAAGTTGTCTTTGTATGCAATTACTGCCAGAGTTTGCAGAGGAAGTATCAATATTAATATCAAATATAATCAAGAGATTTGCAAAGTTCCATTTTCTTTATTAAGTTCCTAAAAGGAAAATCAATCACAAGTCATATTAACCAACATTTATTAGGTACTACAGGCCAGACACCATGTAATCACTTCATATGCATTGCCTCATTTACTCCTCAAAATACTCTTTAAGACAAGAAGTACTAAGACAGCCTCATTTGGGGGGGGGGGGTGGTATGTTAAGTAACTTGTCCAAGATCATGGAGCTAATACGTGTCAGAGCAAGAGCTTAAAATCAGGCAGTCTTGATGCCAGAGCCATGGCCCCTAACCAGTTCATAGACTCTTCTTCTATGTAGCGAGCAAAAGCTCAACAAAACTTCTTATAGTCAATCTCATCAGGACAGCAGTCTACAAATTGCACACCTAGTAGGGTTCACCAAGATTTAAACATAAATAACTTACATACCAAATGCCTTTCTAGGAGACCATATTTTATTTTATTTTATTTTTTTTAATAATTTTATTAAATCATAATTGTGTACATTGGTAGGAGGGGAGAGGGGAGGATGGGTGGAGGGAGGGCAATTGCTGGGATCACACCTACGGTGCATCTTAGTAGGGTACTGGTGAAACTTATTAAATGTAGAGTATCAATGTCTTTATATAGTGATTAAGAAAATGCTATGAGGGCTATCTCTCACAGTACGATCAAAATGTTTCTGATTGTAT
>CAUYRH010072447.1:0-87815 GCA_963574655.1 Perodicticus potto
GGGTACCTGTAGTCTCAGCTACTTGGGAGGCGGAGGCAGGAGACTCACTTGAGCCCAGGAATTGGAGGTTGCTGTGAGCTGTGATGCCATAGCACTCTATCCAGGGTGACAGCTTGAGGCTCTGTCTCAAAAATAAAAAAATAAATAAAAAGAAAAACTAATAGCTTGTTACTTTTTATTGTTGAATAATATTCCATGATATGGTGCTAACAAAATTTGGTTAACCATTTACCCACTGAAGGAGATTTTAAACCATACTGCCATTTAAAAATAGTCCACATTTATGAATTCTGACACAGATTAAATTAGTAGTATGAAGAAAAATGAATTTCCCTTACTGAAGGAAAATATACCAAACCACAATCTAGTCAGAAATTGATTATATATGAATATACATAGTCACCTATGGCTTTCGTCTGTTGGTGATCATATCAAGCTCTTTTTTTTTTTTTTAAGAGACAGAGTCTTGTTCTATTGCCCAGGCTGGAGTACAGTACTGCTCACTGCAGCCTTGAATTCCTGGAATCAAGTGATCCTTCCACCTCCACCTCTCAAGTAGTGAGGACTACAGGTGTACAACACCACACCCAGCTATTTTAAAAAAAATTTTTATAAAGAAAAATTATAAAGATGGGATCACACCGTGTTGCCCAGGCTGGTCTCAAACTCCTGACCTAAAGTGATCCTCTCACCTCAATTTCCCAAAACACTGGCATTACAGGCATGAGCCACTGTACCAGCCAAAGTTCTTAATAACATGTCCTAATTTGGTTGCACTTACAAAAACCACTAGCTAAACTTTCTTCCCAAACATGCTTTTTGTCCTAGATTTTCGTTTGGTAATTAAACGATATTAATACTTCAATAGCTTCCATATAGAGCCTAGAATTTTAAGACATATCAACTTTTTCCAGAAAGAAGAACTGAATTAACAATCTTCAAGATCATTGAATAGTTTTAGTATGTCTTGCTTAACTTTTCAGCTGTTTTACATGCTGAAACATTCCCATTGCAACCAAAAGTTCCAGGGGTAAGGTTTTGTCTTTCCTCTTTGGTCATTTTAAGATTTTGAGACACTATACCCAATAACAAACAAATGATGGGCACTTGCCATGTGCTCAGTGTTAATGGGTGAACGTCCCTGTGCATTACAAACAGCTTTTGAAACTGTCTCTATTTTTATTTCCATTTCCATTTTATTTCCAAGGAAATTGAGGCCCAGAGGGGTTGAGATACGTTTCTTCTGCTTATACATCTAGCAAATGATATACTCCAGATTCAAAGGGCTGATTCTAGAGCCTGCACACTTAACACCCTCAAAAAGAACATCCCTGATTGCCTAATTTGCCAGATTGCTTTTTAATCTCCAACCTACTCCTTCCATCTTTGTGCCATAATGCTCCTGCCTTTAACTTTTTTTTTCCTTCTTGATGGCTTCTATTTCTTCTTTTCCACTACTACCCTTGCATTAAAATAGAAAGTTTTCTACTAAAGCTAGCTATGTAGAGTCCAGGCCTCACCTTCTCTCCCTACTCCCCTTAAAAAAAGAGAGAGAGATAAGGAAAGTCCAAATTTCCCCTATGATGAACACCAACATGGTGATTATTTGGAGGGAGAGAATCTTGGGGATTTCACAGACTCCTTTCCTTTGGTCCTTTTCTTCCCTCATTTTGAATTGAAGGTACTCAAATAGAAGGTGGACTGAGGACAAAGAAAAAACATGAAATTCATATTGGTGGACATGATTCTTTACAAAAACTTCAGCATGGCAGGAAAGGCAAAGAGGCTACGACAACTCTCGGCTGAAACGTGCCAATCTGGAGTTAGCTATATATTTACTTCCCTGAGGTGAGTCCCACAACTCCCCTAGGAATGAGCACATATTTGAAGACCCTAAGATATGTATTTAAAATATCTTTTTGGTAGCTCCAGTCCCTGGTACGGCACACCTTTGGCTTTGATACAGCATAGGTTATATGAATGGTACAAGTCTTTCACATTTTACCTTTTATTTGTAATAGAATGGAACTGAGCTGAAAATTTTGCTTTTGCCTCACACTAAATCTAGAAGCTAAAAGGTTCAGAAGACTGTCTGGCCTGTCAAACTTTGATCTCTTCTATAAATTGTGCATTAGCCAGTGTCTCCTCCTTTCCCTCACCGCCCTACAACCCTCAGTTCTCACATAATTAAATGAAGTCAGCACAGGCATTTGCCTGCCACAGTGAGCTTTCTCACCAAAGGGATTCTCAGGAAAGCCATGCTAGGAAGACTCCGACTGCACAGAACTCCTCTGATCTCCAGGAGGTTGGTCTGTTCTGATTAATGTTAAGTTCCATGCCCCGTGTTTGCCTGGACGTGATGAGAAGTCAGGACGGTTTCCGCACCCATTCTCCACGTGCTGCCCAGCAATTGCTCGATTCGAACAGCATTTTCTCCCCAAATGCTCCCTACAAGTAGGCACAGGAGGGAGCTCGGTAAGAGGCAGGTGTTAGCAAAGAGAGGTCATGAAGAAACAGCGACAGGCAGAGAGGATGATCTGGGGACACAGGGATTACAGAGTGGGGTACAGAACTGAAGGGGGAAGAAAGATAGGGAGAGGCGAGAGTCCCCATAATTCAGTGCTGTCGGGTGCCCCTCACCACACCCCACTCCTGCACACAGAAACCTTCACCGCCACCATTTCCTTCAGTAACTCAATTAGTGATCCCCTGTGAACTTCACAAGAAGAGGAAATGAAGTCGTCAGAGACTTTCCTAGAGGGGCAGGTCACATCATGAAAGGGTGGACAACGCTATCCCAAACATCATTGTGAAACGATTCTCACATCCTGGCTGTACCTGACCCATTAGATGGCTCACAAGGACAATGTGATGCTCAGAGCAGGACGTTCTAACTAAAGCAATAAAAAGTAAAACAAAACAAACAAAAAACCTTGGGCCTGTCCTGGAATTTTAAGAACTGAAGTTACTCATTCATCAAATAGAAATCGATTCTGGAATTTTACTGATTTGCCGGAGCGCAGAGCTGTGCATGTCTCGTCATTTCCAGAGGCTCTGTTACTAAATGAGACGGCCGTCTTGAGCAGATGGAGTGTCTGTAAAGGCCCTCTTGAATGCATCTCCCCCATCCCACCCCCATATCCAGTCGCATATCAATATCAGACCAAAATGCTTCAGAAATCAACTTATTACTTAAAATTTCCAGACACTCTCATTGGTGGAATTTTAATCAGTGGGTAAAGATAAAACCCAAGTATATGTATTTATGGGCTTATTTTCACATATTTTATAATTAGCATTATTCGAGGAAGAAAATCTCAAATAAAGTCTGGGATAATACAACACATTAATTATAATATTGCTCTCTCTCTTCTCTCTCTGTGTGTCATTTAGTCTGCATATACTCCAAATGAACTTCAAATGAATCTTTGAGAGGTTTAAGCTATAATAATTTAGTTCAAAGTTGGGACTTCAATCACATCCTACAGATCAAATTGCCAACACAATTTGAAGAAGGGGATGTTTCTAATCTCATGTAATTTACTATGCAAAAGCAACCATCTTTTTCTTACAGAAAATTCTTGTTGAAATCTGTCAGCCAACAACAGGAAGAAAGTTGAAGTTCTGCATCAAAACAGACTTCGTTGCAGAGTCTAAAGAGCTCTAAGTTTCATTTTGCCTTTTCTAAGTCACTTAAGATAGCAAAAACAGTGAGGTGTCTCTTGTTCACACACACACGCAGAGGGTGTCAAAAAATGTATATGCATTTTAAGAATGGAAAAAACTGTATTAAAATTGTAATGCTCAATATATACCAATAACATTTGTTATCTTGTGTCTTGTATCTCTTGTAATTACAGAAGTCAACCATGAATTAAGTATTACAATTTTAATATGCTTTTTTCCCTTTCATAAAATGTGTATACATTTTTTGGCACCCTCTGTGTGTATGCATGTGTGTGTATGTGTGTGAAAGCTATTAAAAATACACCATGAGCATAAAAATAATTTTGCCCTACTTCAGAGCAAGACCCTTCCAAACTCGGTACAAAAGCCTTACCAGTTCTCCCTATGTGGCTCTTCTTAACGCTATCAGGTCACCTCACAGAATGTAAATTAGCAAGGACAGCTCAACAGAGGGATGAAGGATGGATGGAGTGAGGGAAAGGAGTTTGGCACACAAGATGTTCAGTCACCAGTTCTGGGTTAGGGGTGAGCGATATTACACCAGCTTAATGGACTCACCAGTGCTAATGAACCTGGGACACAAGAAATGACTTGAACGCATCATGAGAAGTTGCTATAATTCAAGTAAGTCTAATGATCACAGAAATAATTCATAGGCCAACCGTTCAGTGATGCTTGATGGTAGCTTTGAAAAATGTCCCACCATATACAAAGGATCCTTCTAGCCCTTGGAATGGCTGCTCATCCCTTTCACACATCTTCTCTTAAATGAGACAACTCTGAAGTGCCAAGTTCGTAAATACAATTTAGTTCTAGGTCTCTTTTCCCACCTTTCCTTCTAAGAGAAATCAGAATTAGCTTGCCACAAAGTCTGATTCTAAGTCCATTTTTCTACCTTACAATTCAAATGTAGTGAGCATATGCTGTCTCTTTTCCCTCTGGTAGAAGGAAGTCCAATGAAACATGTTGTTCCTTTACTTCCCATTTTGTTTGCCCATACCGTGGAAAGACATCCTCGCTCCCACACAGGCTGGGAGTCCTCCCTCAGCAGAACCAGAAAGACTCAGCTAAGCTGTGGCTAATGAGTAGCCCAAAGTCAAAAGCCTGGGGAGGTTCTAGAGTTAAGGAAGAGGTTAATGTAGTTCTAGGACAGGACTAACAAAATTATTGACTTTCCCTCCATCTAGTCCAACATCAAATTAATAGAGACATCCAAACTGACTTTGAACTTCTCCCAGGGTTATTTTTGTGAAATACGATTTGCATCTAGGCCAGACCCTCCAGATCCACTGTTTATCTTTCCTGATCTGGAATCAAGTCCCTCCCAACATTCCCCAAGGGCACTGTTATCACATTTTATTGGTAGAGAGTGCACTGGAAATGACATGGCCTTCAGAGTCCCCAAAGGACAGCTGAAAACAATTGTGGTAGAGTAAGCAGGGCCAGGACCCAGCGATCAGCTTTCCATTTGTGGAGAAATGTGCTTCCCCCTTGCACTGCTCCTGAGAGGATGCCTGCTCCTGGTGGCTAACTTGCTCTCCCTCATCAGAAAGCAATAATAGCGGATCAAATGGAAGGCCTCGTGCAACTCATATTTATCCAACTCTTGGGTCCCAGGATTGTCCCGCCAACATGTATTTTGTAGCTGGGAAAGGAAAAGAACTCAGCTGCTTATCCCACCCGGAAGATAATGGAACCAGTAATTTCTGAGTTTGCCTCAGCAAGGCTTAACTATCCATTAACCACACTCTTGAGCTCAGGCTGGAACATCACACATTTCAGATTTTATAGCAAATCACAGGCTTGGTCCAAGGGCGAATTAAGTAGTGAGTGTACTGGGACCAGCACTGTATGGTTCTCTATTGACCTCAAGACTCACAAGTCATTAAACCAACAAGGATCCTTCTCACTATTGAAAATCACCATTGTGTACTAATAGTAATAACAATAGCTAATGCTTTTGCCTTCTCATAATGAACACAATGCTCAATACTTCACATATGTATTATCTCACTCGTTTCTGATGACAGCTATGCAAGTTGATTGCTTATCCGCATTTTAGGGGTTGATGTAACTGAGGCATAGGGAAAGTAAGCATGTCCAAGGTCACAGAGCAGTTAATTGGTAGGGCCTGGGCTTAGACCCAAGTTTATCTGGCTACAAGTTCATGCTCTTAACTGGTTCAAAAAACTTCACTTATGGCAAAGGAACTCATTTTATTTTGGATAGGAAAACAGGAAGAGACAATGCTAGTGCATTCTCCTTTCAGTAATTTAATATGAACTGTTCAAAGTGAGCAATTGAGATGCTTCTCAGCATCTGTGACTCACTCCTTCTGGATCCCAGAGTGCTGTTATGGAAACAAGTTGCAGTGTGGATCCTACTTTTGTTCTAATCTATGCAATGCAATGCAAGACATTTAGTTTTGAGATATCCAGGCTCCTTCCTCTTGCCCTTTGGAAGCAGTAAAAAATTTCAGTTTGTTTGAGGCAGCAATCCCCAATCCTTTTGGCACGAGGGATTGGTTTCATGGAAGACAATTTTTCCATAGACCACGACTGGGGTGGGGATGGTTTTGGAATGATGCAAGTGCTTTATATTTATTGTGTACTTTATTTCCGTTATTATTACATTGTAATATATAAGGAAATAATTATACAACTCACCATAATGCAGAGTCAGTGAAAGCCCTCAGTTTGTTTTCCTGCAACTAATGGTCCCATCTTGGGGGGGGGGGGGACACACAGTGTTAGATGAAGCTCTTCTTTCTTGCCCGGCACTCACCTTCTGCTGTGGGGCACAGTTCCTAACAGGCCACATAGCCCAAGGGTTGGGGACTGCAGTTAGAGTATCTCTAACTTTGATACTAGCCAGGATGCCCAAATATTTCATGAAAGTTACTTTGGGGAAGTACTCACTCGTTATGTTTGATTTGGGGGAATACTCTCATATCTCATTCTATAGATCCACCTCGCACCCTCAAAGTCACATAAAAATGGCCCCAGATTGTCACTAAGAGGAATCATCTGTTCAGACAGGTGGCCTTTTTGGAAGGGGACACTGAAACCCCAACATTTAGGTACACTGGGTAGAAGGGGTCGCATGACACTGTGATTTAGGAGGTGGGCATGATGAAAGTGACACCGAGGATTCCATTGCCCAAGGGACCTGGACACCAGACCAGAGGCAGGCACATCATCTGTCTGCTGAAGTTATGATGTCAGAGAACTCCATGAAAATTGGCCCAGCCCCTCCAACTTCAAAGGCTTCAATTCCTACCTACTTTGCTTTGATAGTGTGCAAAATGGGTCTGAAATGGAATCTCTAAATAATTCTCAAGGTTGCTGCTGCCAAAATAAAGAGCTGTAAGCCAGACCCTTTTCCATGTTCCATCTTCATCAACAGCATTGAAATTAAGAACATGTTTGTGGGAGGATTAAGAAATAGATGGAAAAGATCTCTTTTTTCTTTAGAGTTTGGCTAAAGTGATTTATCCCTAACAGATTTAGATGCAAAGAAAATGGGTGTACCAAGAGACTTTAGGAGGAAGCAGAGACTTGTGTTGAACTATTTTTAAACTTTACTTCAAAAAAGATCCTTGACTGGTCATTCATCACGTAAATATGAAGAACCCAATAGGTGTCAGATGCTGTGCTGAGCTCTATGAAGACAATGGAAAAAGAGAAATCAGACATGATCCCTGAGCCCATGGAGCATTCAGCACAGTGAGGGTGATGGATGTTAATCAAATATTTATACAAATACCTATAAAACTGTAACCCACTAAGAACAAATGCACGCTTCCCACAGGAAGGCATGACTTTGCTAGGAAGGTTAGGGAAGATTTTTGTGAGTAATTTTGAAAGTTGCAGGGAAATCACCATCCCCCAGTAAGCTTTCTCTAACTTCAGGAGTTCTTTTATCCCTAGGTTGTAGGCATAGTCCAAACAGAGACATTGGGTTGTGGGGGGCTCAACAACTGTTCCCTGAACAACTAAAGTTAGAAACACCTGAGGCAGGGTGTAAGGAGATCTGTGGCAACTCATGTTCCTGACCCACGTGGAGTTCAGAGAACCCTGTGCTCCTGAATGCAGGAGAGACTGCCAAGCAGAAATTTACAACGCTAGCAGAGAAAACAGAAGGAGGAGGAAGAATTAATTGAAAACTCCTTGGAAGTCAAGGGATTTGGTTGCCAGGGCCTCTTGTGTATGAAGATGGAATTCTTTGAAAGCAGATGCTGAGGCAGAGTTTGATATGAAAAATATTTATTAAGGAGAAAATGGATTTCTTTTCCCTTGACATTCATCAGGTCCCTATTCTGCCTGGCTCTTTGCTGTGTCTACTCTTTAGTAATTATTTGCTGATTGTCTTCTGAGCTCCAGGCAGAGGATTTGTCCACCATCTAGCCAGGTAACTGACATGGTTAAAAGTCACATGGGCCTGTCACCGAATGAGAACAGAGTCAGCCTGGGGGGATCAAGAGAGCTTGAAAACCTTTCAGGAAAGTTAATTGTAACTAGACCAATAACCAGAGGAATGTTTGGGAGACTAGGCAGCCTATATTTATCCAGGCCTTAAAGAGAGTTAAGTGGGCTGTAATCCTTGAAACTGGAGTTGTGGAGGGGAGGTGGTTAGATTTCCCTCACCTTCAAGTTGAACAGACATCATATTCATCAAGTGTTTGAATCCACTCCTGCCTCCTAATAACAGAACAGGAGCTGTGAAAACAGTTACCTATTCTGAGATACTTTAACCGTTTGACTTCATCCTTGAGGTTAAGAAAAAGAAAGCAGTGATAAACTTTACCACTTTGCATTTGGTTCATAATTTTAAGTTCGTTTAAACCTGCCACCTCCAGTATATGGGGTCAGTGCCCTACGCCTTGGAGCCACAGGCGCCGCCCTCAACTCCACTTTTCATTTGATAAGGAGAACGGAGACAGGTTTTCACTCACCGGGGGGTGTGGGTAGGGAGGCTGAGGGAGTGTTTGCTAAAGTCAGGGAGATGAACTTGGCCTTGCCTGCAGAAGTGATTGACAAGCTGGCTTTCCACTACTCCGGAAGGAACCCAAATTCAGGGGCTCAGCATTGCCTCTTTCCCCACCAGTGGTTACCCGGCTCCCTGCTGCTGGGATAACCTCTCAGGAGTTTGCAAATAAAGTTTCTTCCTGTAGTTTTACTCTTTCCCACTTGGCAGGCTTTATGTCACTAATGGATCTGAAATTAATGGGTCCTTTCTCCTTTCCTCCCCTGGATCTCTGACAAAGTCAGCACATTCTGGGAAATGTGGTAGGCGGTTAGTTATCACCTAGGGCCCATCTCCAGGGACTGGGCCCAAGCTACTCCCATCACATGCCTAGAAAGACAGGGAAATAAATGCAAAGCATATTCACCATCTCTTCAGATTACACGCATAGAAGTGTCTCCATTTACAGATAGAACACACCAGCCCTTCTTCTGGATGCACCTTCTACATGTGTATAAAGTTTGCTCCAACCAGCATGAATGGAGCAGCAGTGGTGGTGCAGTCCTGCATACTGGCACACGTGGGAGCATAGTCACCTCCTGCTTACCTCTTTCTTGGTGAGAAACTCAGGCTGAGGCTTACCTGATTACCATCAGGGGATCTGTCCTTGGGTTGCTCAACTTGCTAGAGCAGGATGTTGTGGATGTGCTGAAGCTTTTCATACCAGGTTACTTGGGCTTAAATGCTGGTCCTGCCATTTATTATCTATGTGACCTTAAACAAGTAACTTGACCTCTCTGTGCCTAAAGTTTCCTCATATGTAAATAGGGTTCGTAGTACTATCCTCATTTTATAAATCAGAAAACTTGGCTCAGCGCCTGTGGCTCAATGGGCTAAGGTGCCAGCCACGTACACCTGAGCTGGCGGGTTCAAATCCAGCCCAGGCCCACCAAACAACAATGACAGTTGCAACCAAAAAATGGCCAGGCGTTGTGGCGGGTGCCTGTAGTCCCACTACTTGGGAGGCAGAGGCAGGAGAGTCGCTTGAGCCCAGGAATTGCAGTTTGCTGTGAGCTGTGATGCCACAGCACTCTATCTAGGGTGACAGCTTGAGGCTCTGTCTCAAAAAAAAAAAAAAAAAGAAAAGAGAACTTGAGACACAGAGGGAGCTGGTTATGAGGTTATTATGCAGCTGGCAATGATGCAGCACCTGATCCCTGGGTTCATCTCAGCTCCCCATTCCTTGGTGACCCTTTTGGAGACACTTAGAAAGTACAGACCATGGAGCTAGAAGAGGTTTGCTTCTCTGCCTCCTTCAGTCTGACCCATGCAGCATTGACCTCTTGACCTCTGCAAGCTTAGCACCGTGCCCTGGCCCACTGAGATAACCACCCAGGCAACACAGTAGTGAGGTACAGCTAGTACTGACCAAGCTCTCAGTTCAAAAGGATGTCAGCCCTCTTTGCTCCTGCCTTCAAAATCCCTTCACTATTTAAGTACACCTTCTAAGTTAATCTGTTTCAAACATTTGCTTAAGAAATAAAAGAAGCAAAAGCACCCGCTGTTTTACTCAAAGTTGAAATGGAGATATCGGTCTCTTCCCCCCGCTGGTTGTGCATTCTATTTCCCCAAAGTTCGTTCTTTGCAGGGAAAAAATTATGTTGGCCACAGTTGCAATCAGCTTTAATTCATTCTTTATTGCTGCTCTGGTTTTGTGTTATTTGAGCTGGTTTAACTGTTAAAAGCATTTCAAATGTTCACATGGTCTGCATTAGGTTACCAAATTAAAACAGGAACAGCCCACCAAATGTAGCTCTCTGAAATGCAAACCACATGAGTTTGATTTCTTTGTGGCATAACTTTAATTGGGTTCAGAGGTCTCTGAGACTTACCTGTCTATCTGCTCCATGATGGCCTGATCTGATAAGACTAACTTAAAGGGTCTGAGGAATCAGAATCGCCTCAGCTCTGGTTTCAGAACCAACACTGATCATTGGTTCTGCTTTACGACTCCACCCCACTTACGACTATCCAAATTCAACTCAGTTGGAAGTTGCAGCAGACCCCCTCAGGGCTTCTTCACTGGCTGATCTAGCAAGTGTCTGGCACACACAGTGCATACTGGCCCATGTGCAAAGTGCTGAGAAATTGTAAACATGGTGGTATTAGCAATACCGTTATTGTACACATAGAGTCATATTTGCCACTTTCCTACCTACTCCACACCTCACAATCAGGCCAAATACTCTTTCTTTTCATAAAAAAAAAGAAAGCTTTGGGTTCAGATTGTTTCTTTTTTCCTTTTTTCTGGTCTTTTGATAGCACTACCAACCGGTCTCTGGTGGACCTTGTCCACTTTCTGAAACAGTCTCCATCGCTTCTAAGTTTGCCTAATGTGGTATCCCCTTATTTTGAAGGAAGGTGGAAGCAACAATAAATAGTGGTTTAGTTTTTTAAGAAGAGCTGAACTTCCCTGTGTGGTTTTCTAGGAAGCAGTCTCATGACACAAGCAAATCTACAAATATTTCTGAGTATTACAAGCAAAGTACCAAGCAAGCCACCACAAAACTTGTTTTATGGAAAACTCCATTGGAGCTTGTGGTTGATCTAATGTGCAGAGCAGTGGAGGTGAGAAGCCGCCGAGGACCCTGAGTTTTAAGCCTGGTTGCTTGAAGGAAAGGTATTATTTGAGTGAGAAATAAACCACCCTGTGACTTTAAGCTACATAGGAGGACTTAGAAACCATGCCGAGAAAACATAGTGCCCTTTGGCCATCACTCTTCCCTTGCTAAGCCATGACCCTAGACTCATCAGACGGAGACACTGTGAGAGAAATGTGCTGGTTATCCTGCTTGGAGAAAAAGCAGACACTCAAACAGTGCTCATGTTCATTAAAACACTGGGCAAAATCACATTTTCAGTATTTCTTCAGAAGTTCATTGATCATGCAAAAGATTCCCTTCAACACTCTGAGAAACGCTCAATGAAGTCTTCTAAATTAGCTATGCACACAAACATACTTCTAAGCACATGATGAGCTAGTGTTTCGGTGGGAACTATAATAATAGTTAATGTCATTGCGTACTTACTGTGCACCAGATAATTTTCATCCATTATCTTAGTAAATCACCACCACAGCCTTGGATAATAATATCCTCCTTGTAACAGTTTAGGAACACAGGTACTAAGAGATTAAGTATAATTTGTTCAAAGTCAGCATAACTTGGATTTGAATTTGGATTCTATGATGCCAAAACTGTGCCCCTCACCGCCAGATATGCTGCCTTTTCCATTGTCACATCAGTTAAGAGGCTTAAGACAAAGGAGATGAATACAGAGAATGGGGGAGGAGCTGGTGTAGTTTGTCCGCAAAGTGAGCCCTTTAACGTGGAAGCTTCACAATGCCCTTTGCTTTTTTCCCACTCCTAGAATGGGAAAAAACTCCTCCTCTGCCAGGCAGAGAAAAAGTTACGTGAATATTCACTTCCTAAATATACAATCCTTGGATATTGCAAATCTTTTTCATCTTTATGATTAGTTTTTGATAATGAGGAAAGCTAAAAAGGAAAATGACATCCTACATGAGAAGTGGCCTAAATATAATTAATACACGTATTTTTGCATCTCACTCTTTATAAACTTCAACAACAACAAAACAAACCATAAACAAATGTTAAACTCTATTTGATGATGCATATACCAAAGTGGTCATGTCTGCAACTAACTTTGAAATGCATAAAAAAAATAAGGTGAATTGATAGATGGCTCCATCTATCTTAAAACTCAGGATCCATGAAGCTGTATGATAAAGCCAAGTATAGTGAATGGTCATTGTAGAATCTAGGAGGTAAAATTACACCTCTTTAAGCTTTTCTATGTGATTGAAAATTTTCATAGTAGACTGTCAGGGGGGAAGTGACCACTGAGTGTGTCTTAGGTTGCTGGTTTCCTGACTTGAGCTACATGGAAAGCTGAGCAGGTAAGAAAGAGAAACTGCATCTCTGGGAGGAAAGCCAGCATCGGCCAATAATTCTTTGTCCCTTCCGGGGAAAACAGAGGCTTGGAGAACAAGTCCTTGACCACTTCTCATCCAGATACACAATCTTATAAAATATTTTCATGCCAAGAGAAAACAAAAGTCAAAAAATAGCTAAGAAAATGCAGTTGGGACAAGGAGAAGATGGCCAAACTTCAAGATTGCTGCATTTTGTGTCACAGGCAGAGCCAGCAAGTTTTAGAGCCTACACTTGGAAGGCTCTAAGGCTTGTATATCCTTAGGGGAAGAAAAACCCCAGATTCTTGGTAAATGTTTGCTGAATGAAGGAATGAAAGATGAATATTTTGTTGAGAGCTACTGAGTAAGATAAAAACTGTTGCAACTAATTATCTCACCTACTAACCTCTTATTGTCTTAGGTAAGGAACTGCACACTCACAATGTCTCATTCCAACCCTCTCGTACCCATATGTCTATGCGCCACTACCTTAACATAGCTGCTTCATATTAGGTAACATGCTGGGTGTTGCAGGAGGCACAGCTTTGAATAAAGTACATTCTTTGTCTTATGAATTTAAAACCTACATAGAGACAAACGCCAGGTAACTATGATGCAATGTCCGGTATAGTAACGTACCATGAAGAACACAGATCCTACTTAGTTTTGTTAATATCTGACTTTATGTTATGGGTCCTACATACTGTACTCAAGGCTACAGAAACAGCACTGCTACATGTAAAAAAGAAAATGCAGCACTGTTTAGGCCTCACTTAAGAGAAGGGCTGAGCCAAGACATCAGAAGCCAAAACTAGAATCCTGCACTGTGAATCAGAGCTCACTTGAGGGTCTGAGATGGTTCCTCTATTTTAACCCAAAGGGTGAAATTATCCCTTTGTGTCAACAACTTGATATTTCTTTCCTCAAAAATGGTGGGTGAAAAAAAATTTTTTAAATAAGAAAATAACTTGATATTTCAGAGAGGGGTCAAAAGTCTTGCCCCAGGCAGCCTTGGACTCCTAACTTATAATCAAGAGCCCCTTGTAGCCTCCATAGGCACAGTAATGAGAATGAACATGTGATGGGAAAGCAATCAGGAAACTAGGTGGGAAAGAGACAAAATCTGTGCCCATGAAGACATTTTAGGCATTGAAAAAGAGGTAATGTTTTCCACTAAAGGCCATCCAGTTGGAGACTAGTCTGAGCTGGATCTCATTTTATAACCTCTCAACACATGTGTGTAGTCAAGGCTGAATTTAAAACCTATACCGTGAACCTTAGGAAAATAAACCACATTAAACAAGCACAAATTGAAAATATTACACAAGAGATTTCACAGGAAATTGGTCCAAATTTAGCCTTGCTCTTTATGTATTTAAGCCTCTTATTCGTTGCTTAGAACTTTATATCAAGATTTTAATGTGAGTCTGTCCTCCCCCACCCCAGTCTACCTCCACAATGGCCTGCTCAGTTTTATAAAACTTATTTTTTTTAACTCCCAAGGAATCCTGCTACCTTTGGCCTGCTCTTTCAGTGTTCATTAACACATGTTCCCAAACACCACACTGATGACTCACAGCGGCAATGGTTAGGTGAGGGTGAGCATGTACCCAAAAAATTCACTGCAGAAACAGAGACAAGCTCGGTCGTGTGACCCTTCAAGAGGCACTCTGCACTGGCGACTGCTACACTGATTTTCAGTACTAGATGACAGCAGTTATGACAACTGTCATGAGCAGCAAACCATCTCAGTACCATTCAGGCTCACTTGGAATTCTCTCACAGTACTTCCCTTTCTTACATGGATGTGTTTTGTTTTTAATCTTGTTTTATTGTAATTTCTCTGAGTCGCCTCTAATCCTTTTTGTTTTTGGGGTTTTGGGGAATGAAGCCAAGTGCACATAAATATGTGAACTATTTAGAATCCTGTGAACGTAAGGATCCACCTTTTACTCTCACATTTGAGGTACGCCAATGCTGTCTTGGTTGGACAATAGTAAGAGGCTCCCTCCCAGAGGCCATGGCTGCTGGACCATTCTCGCCACCTCAAGTCTGGAATTTTGCCACCAGAAATGCCCTGTAGTATGCTGCCAGGACATTTCAGTCTGCAGCCATTCTGAGCCAAGCAGTTGCCAGGTGGGAAAAGTGATGCCAAACCAGAGGGTGGTTTTGTGGGATGGACAAACATGGCCCGAGGCCATGCTGGGACGTCCCATTCTTTCCCACTCTTTGCTGCCAGCCAGAATGTAATTATTACTGGAGTTTGCTTACAAACCACTTGTAGAAGACTTATTAAATTAGAACTTGTTTTGGATTTAGATTGGAATGTTTTTAATGATTTCGAAGTCTGAGATGCATGATGCTTCCCGATTTGTCTCTATCACGCCAAAGGAAAATGCTTGCTGGTGAATGTGATTAAGTTTATACTGATCCCTTTTCTTGTATAGTTCTCTACTTTTTATAGAAGTTAAAAAGCTCCAAAAGAGTAGAATAAGCCATGCCAAAAGTCAATGTTAGACTTGAAAGGAATGAGAATTGTCCAGAGGGCCAGCAGGGATGAGTGCTCTGTTGCTTTTACTGGGGCAGAACTACAGGAAGTTTTTTTATAGTTATTATTTTGCTAATTTTTATTTTAAGAAAATTAAAGGAACATCCTGGATCATCCCCAGGGCTCTGAGTGGCTCTGGGGAACTCACTGCCTCTCCCTTCTGCTCCTACCATGGCAGCCCCAGGTCTGGAAGACACCCAAGCAGAGTTCTGAGCAGGAAAGGTGAGGACACAGGAGCATGAGCTTTAGAAAGTGTCAATTCAAACTGACTCAATGGTCTGGCCAAGGGTATTGCTTTAATTTTCTGGCTTAGTAAAAACAGTAAAGGAATCAAGATGACATAGATATTTGATGAGTCATTAAGTAAAAGAAAACCTAAAATCATTACATCCCCAAAACGCAAAGTTCTAAAGATATGAGAATTTAAACAAAACAACCTCACAGGTATCTGAAGCCTGCCGACCCCTACTCAATGACAGCCTCACACAAGGTATATGTCTGGCTGCTTTTGACACTCTCCCTTGTAGGCTGTCTACTCTGGTGGTCACTTCAGGCCCCTCTCACTCCCCAACACAATTCTGGTAGAGGGGTTTTATTGGACTTCTCAAAGCATTAAGTTTCTTAGAGCATATAAACTCAAAGATTTTCCCTTTAAATCATGCAGAGCCAGAAAAGGAGGCATAAGGATGCTTCAAAAAGAATTAGAAAAAGTGAACAGATCAAAAGAACCCTGCCACACAAGCTACTTCCAAAAACATGTATTAAGCTATATAAGCTACTACCAAAAACATATATTAAGAGTGCAGCAGCTAAAACCTCAATCAGTCATGAAAATTAGCCCCAGCTCCTGGCTAAGGGGCTGAGAGGATTTAGGCTCCACCTAAAAGAAAGGTCTTGGTGGTTAAGTTCAGTATCTGCGGAAGCACACAGACCCACACGGACAGCCAAGGCCCCTCCCCGGTCATCTTCCTCAGAGGGGCCCCCGTACTTTCCCCTCAGTGTCTACACAGGAAGCTTGTTCAGGGCTGCTGGAAGGCTGAGTTTAAAAGCCACCATCCCTACGTGCAATGCTGATCTTCCGTTCTGTGCAAATTATAGAGCAGGAAGCTTAACCAACAGAAAGTGTGTGTTTCAGACTCCAGCAGGCAATACAAGCAAAACAGGGATGGCTAAAGAAAAACCCCATTCTCTCCCTGGTCTCTTCAAAGTGGATTTTTATGGCGGGGCGAGTTTGCAGTCCAGGTCAAAGTCATGTCTGCTAAGACTTCTCATCTAGAGCAGGCCTCTTTATTTGTGTTCTGTATAAATGGACCATCAGGGGCATTTCACCCAACAGGTCCCAAGTGTTAAATTGCTGTTCTCCAGAGAGTAGTTTTATTTTGATTCTTGGTTAGCTTTTCTTTTCTACATCTGTTACAGTTCAATACAAGGAGAATGGAGTGATAGATTTTTTTAATCACAATTCTGTTAGCAAAGCAGAGAGGTCCATAATTCCATGAAGACATACCTATTAGTTTTCTAGGGCTATGATAACAAATTACCACAAACTGGGTGGCTTAAAAGTGACAGAAATGTGTTCTTTCATAGTTCTGGAGGTTAGAAGTCTGAAGTCAGGGCATGAGGGGCATTGGTTCCATCTGGGGGCTCTGAGGGACAGCAATCTGGCCCATGTCTCACTCCTAGCTCCTGGCGGCTGCCAGCAAGCGTCGGCCTCACTCTGGTGTCTGCCTCTGATGCACATGCCTTCTTTCTATGTATCTCTGAGTCCATGTGTCTTCACGTGAGCTTTTTACAACAACACTGCTCATTAGATTTAGGACACACCCAAGTCCAGCATGACCTCCGCTTAACTCAATGACATCTGCAAAGACCCTGACTCCAAATCAGGCCACACCCGCAGGTGCCAGAGGTTATGACTTCAACATATTTGGAGGTGGAGAAACACAATCCAACTCACAGCAACACGCGCACAGGAGTTAAAACTGTAAACCAGTGATTTTCAACTGGTATGCCGTGAGAGGATCTTAGGTGTGCTATGAAAAGTTTTAAAGATCAGGGCAGCACCTGTGGCTCAGTGGGTAGGGCACCGGCCCCATCTACAGAGGGTGGTGGTTCAAACCCGGCCCCTGCCAGCTAAAATAGCAGTGGTAACTTCAACAAAAAATAGCTGGGCATTGTAGCAGGCGCCTGTCATCCCAGCTATTCAGGAGGCTGAGGCAGGAAAATCACTTAAGCCCAAGAGTTGCTGTGAGCTGTGACGCTACAGCACTCTACCGAGAGCAACAGAATGAGACTCTGTCTCAAAAAAAGGAAAAATTTTAAAGACCATGAATTAAATTATTTTCAAAATAAGTTCCTAGCACAGTTAAGTACATTCTTTTTGTTACTTTTTTTTTTTTTGATCAATATAATTTAAGTGTGCTATGGAAGTTTAACTATAGGTTCAAGAGTACCATGAGATAAAAAAGGTTGAAAAATACCGATGTAAACAACAGTGTTGTCTATGTGACCAGGACCCAGTGGGCTGTGAAGGAGGAAGAAGTAAGGGACTGTCCTAGGGGCTGGGCACCAAGGAGGAGGCTTCCAGAAACAACCTTTATATTCCACCAGGTATGTCTAGAGGCAGAGTTCAGGCTGGACAGCAGTAGAGCTGAAATTGGGAAGAAAGAGAAAAAAATAATAGGGAAATCCTGGAGGACCTGCCTGAAACAGAGTGGAGGGTGGAGCAAAGGCTCTCAGGCGTGAAGGCTGCCTCTCTGCAGCCTGGGGCTCGGTGCCTGGAACTCCTTGAGATCACAAGTGTTAGCGTATCCTGCCTAGAAGAGCAACTGAAAAAATACAACTTCCTTCGTTGTTGCTATTCTACCTTTTCCTAGGAGATTAAAATGTACAGATTCCCACAAAGGCTTTATATTTTCCTTCTGACAGTTTCCCTCCCCCCCATCTACTCACACACACACACCGCCCAACGATTGCTTAGGAAACCACAGCTCACCTCTCCAATCTCGTCTACTTTCCAATCTCACCCACCAGAAATGGCATCACTTGTTCTCCAGAAAACTGGTGGTCAGGATGGTACCTATACAATCATACCCAAGAACTCACTTTTCCTCGTTTGTATTTCACAGGGGGAACAGAATCTCCTAATTTGGTAGTTTCCAAATTATTTTCTGGCTATAATAACTTTTATTCAAAGAAATGCTTATGTAGAAAGAAACCCAACCAAGGTGACAAATTGGGAGCTGCTATGGTAGCATGGGTACCTGGGAGGCAAGGTGCCCACCCACCTGGCTATCTGCACGCCCCTGCTCTTTGCCAGCCTCTAAGTGGGTTCTGTAGAACCCAGTTTAGTAGATTCTAGCTGTTCATATTTTAATAACTCATCTTTATATCTTGGCACACAGACAAGACATACCATTACAATGGTTGGTGGTCTACCTGGTTTTATTATTATTTTTTTCAATAGACAAGGGTTGCTTACATTGTCCAAGCTGGTCAAGCTCCCAGGTTCGTGCAATTCCCCTGCCTCGGCTTTCTAGTAGCTGAGACTATAGACCATCCTGCCCAGCTAATCTTTTTTTTTTTTCTTTTTTTAAGGAAAGATCTCTGTGCCCCACGGCAAAACAACAGTTTCTCTAGATTTGTCGTAGAGCAGACTTTGTTCTGTCTCTTCCCCCTCAGAGTTTGCCTTCTAACCTTCAAGATTCTGACAGTATCCAACTATGTCTAGACACTCCTCTAAAATTCCCCACACACCTAACTTCAGTACAATTAACAAAATTTGTAAGCTCTTTTAACTTCTTGACTAGCAAAGGGGACCTAAAATCAAGTCAGTTAACGGAGAAACAAAGTTTAATAGAAGAAAAAGGAGACCCCTTCGCTATAAAAACCAGTGTAACAATTAGACTTCGGAAAACTCTCAGTTTTCCAGAGAAACCCATTATGAAAACATGACAGATCAAACCCCTTCTATGGAAACACCTTAACAACGAGCACTTCCTATCGTAAGGCTGAAAAAGATCTGGTACGGCAGGATCCTTGATTCAAAAGGGGAACAAAATGGAACTTATTAAGGACTGATACCAACAATACACTCCACGTGACTTTGTAAAAGTGTGGTTCCTTGTGAAGGTTACGAATGAAAATGGACAAATTAAGATTCTACCTTTATTAAACTCTATGCTGACGGAGACCATTTACCTTGGCCTTTCTCTACCCCCTAAATTCCTAGAACAAATGAAAAATGAAAAAGTGGCAACTCTACACGCCTGTGAAATTTTACCTGAGGACAGGCTTTAATACCACCGGGACAGTGCTGGATTTTTGTTTCTTTATAGCACTATTTTTGTCATCTTTTATGAAAACCCAGACAGGAATGCTCCTTTGTAATATTTTCCCACAAAACAGGTTTTATATATATATATAAACATCCAGAACCACAAATCCCCGGAAATCACTACAGTATAACTTTCATTTACTTCTTATTTGTATAGAGGCATTCACCCAAAGAACCTATTTAGTGAAGGGTAATAGAGAAGAAAAAAAGTCTCTTTCCAATGCCTAGAACAGGAAAAGAGATTCTGCTTGCTCACTCTATCCTGGTACCACATCTGTGACAAGCTGTGCACCACGTTGCCTCCATTCCTGACCGACTGACAGGCCATTTATTACCTGGACAGGTCGCCTCCTCTCGCTCCTAGCAAGCTCACCCTGCTCTCCTTTAACACTGTAGGAATCGGAGCTGGCTTGGGGAGAAAGGACAGACTGCTTAGGTGTCTGGGAGACAAAGCTGACATTCACTCAATTGTGTGGCATCTGAGATGGCAACTGTAGGCTGTTGAGTTTTGCCTTCCTCTTTTGATTTCGTGGTTTTTAGGAGGCTCCTAAAGGGTCTGATTCAGCAGCTTGAGCCACAAACAAGGATGGGAGGAGGAGGCTGCGGGGAGCAGAGAGACGCCCTGCACTTGAGGGTGTGTGCTATCCTCTTTAAGTGCCCACAGGCCTCTGCCTGTGACTGTGGTACAGGCCTTGGCAAGGAACCAAGGAAGTCTATGGGAAAAATAACGTCTGGAAGAATGTCTTGTCATGCTTTTTTTTTTTTTTTTTCTTTAATGGCTTGGTGAACCTTTGTGCCAGGCACAGCTTCTGTTATAAACAACCTACTGGTTATAAAGTGCCTGGCCACACTCTCCCTGGGATCCCTGAGAAGGATTTGGGGTTCTAAGTAAGGAGACACAACTCTCCAGGCCTCAGTTATTTCAAAATGATAGCGTAAAGGGAAAGGGAAATAATACAGAATGTGCAATCTGGAGAGCTTGTGTGCAAGAAGGCTAAACAAATCAGAAACAAACGAAGCTAACGCTGTTAACATTCTGCTTCCTAAACAGGCTACGGCTTTCCCATTAGACGTCGGCACATTCCTCTGCACTTTCTCTCCCTGACCACTTCAAACCGAGCCTCTCTAACTGAAGGCCCACCTGATTATTTATTTTTCTATTTTTAATTAAAGTAACACAGCAGCACAAAAAGAACTAACTTTCATCTTCAGACTTGAGAAAAGCCAAGAATTCAAGCATCCAATCAGAAAAGCTCCCCGAGCGCCGGTGGTCATTCATGCTGGTTTTGTATCTGATGAACTTTTCATTCAATTTGAAGCTCAATGGGTATGAAACGCAATGAAGTGAACCAGGAGAAGGACGTCGTCCAAACATGTTGAAGCACTTGTGGGAGACTGCTTGGTCCTTTGTGTTCCATGGCTCCTGTGAGAAGCCTCTGTCTCAGGCAGGCTCCAAACTGCCAACTCAACGAAGCAAATAATAATTATTCCTAATGGCGATAATAATTATGGAATGTAGCAGGCCCAATATAAGGTTGGTTGTCTGTGGCTTCAGGTGGGGCAGCCAAAGTTTCACACACTCTTTTTACAAAAATTGTTCTCTCTCTCACGCACGCACGCGTGCACACACACACACACACACTGTTGCCAAAAGAGATCTGGATAAACTCATTCCTCTGGTTCCCTACGAAGTGCCTGACTACAGAGCTAAATTAAATAAGTAGCAGCTATTCACACAATGAGTGGGGGTACAGTGGGGAGGATGGGGACACATCTAGTAATTGACAACACACACACACACAAAACCCTCTCATTTTCCTTTTAGTTGAAAGTTTTCAACTTTCTCCAGTTCCAGACTTAAAGTCAGAGTCATGGCAAAATGACAGACATAAATGATTTGATATATTCCTCTTTTCTATCTAGGAGACATGGGAAGGAAGGAGGGAGAGAGAGAGAGAGAAGAGAGAGTTAGGATGGTGGATGAGTGGCCCCCCACACTCACTCCACTCTAACTATTAATCAGAATCTCTTGGTTGATTACGGCCCTTCCTTGGTGAAGCCCCAAGCCCATGGCTAGTGCCACCACCAATTTCCTATGAAATATGCACCCTCCTCTGCACAGGCAGGGAATTACCTCCTAAACTCATGCTTCCTGTGCCTCAGCTTGGGAGTTGCTGTCACCACGCTGTGGGGATGTCAGCATTAACACTTAAGTATCTCATCCCACATGCCAAGGATGTCAAGGTATCAGAGAAATAAAAAGTAGCTTCTGCTCAAAACATAATCTGTCAACCAAATGACCATGTTCTAAATAACTATGAATTGTTTCCATTTCCTAAAAATTAAATGAAGGGATCAAGGTGAATCTGAATGAGTTTTCCCTCTTTTATCATGCTTGTCCATCACAAGGGCTTTATCCTTTAAAAGCAGTTCTAAGGTTCTAGTACAGTCTATTGTCATATGAGGAGAAGGTCACACGGGGTCGTGCAGGGTATTATGAAAAACCACACTATGTAAACACACAAAATACACCTGGAAAAATTCTTCAAGGGTTTTGGATAGGTTATTTGCACGTCAAAAGGCCTAAGTTATGTTCTAGTAAAGCAAAATATTATGAAATGTGTGTACATACACACACAATTTTTATTTGGGTGCACCTGGTCTGTAAAATTCCTCAGTCACTTTTAAAAGCATGCAGTTGAGTTGGATTATTTTAAACTCATTCTTTCAATGTTTTTAAAAGTCTATGATTTGGAATATGCATCTATAAAGATGCATTCTTGTTTAATTTTGTCATTAAAAATAAGGCTACAGAAAGACTTTGGAAGTAGACTTTGGTTTCATCAAGTTTGCAGATTCACCAAAATGGCTTCACTCTCGCAAACAGTACTGAGAAGGATCAGCCTGAAGCTCACTTATCTGCTCTTTAATCAGGCACCTTACTGCTTATCTCTTGAATAAGAGGGTGCAATTTACATTTCCTTCTTAGTACAGTATCTCAAGAATGGAAGAAAAAATATCCCGTGTATTCAGTACCATTATGAAACCAATCTACAATCACTCACACTTTCATATGAAGAATAGATCACAACTATGGCCCAAGATGAAGGAGGGAGGAGGGCAGATGGGAAGAGAGGAGAAAGGTCAGATAGAGGAAGAGTGAGTGGTGGGATCACCCCAATGGTGCATAATGCAAGGGTACATGTTGGATCTATTAGTATACAGTATAAATGTCTTAACACAATAATTAAGTAAATGAGATGAGGTATATATTAACCAGTGTGATGCAAGCATTCCTAATTCTATATGAAATCAGCACATTGTACCCCATAAATGCATTAATGTATATATGATCTATGTGTTTATGATTTAATAAAGAAAATAAATAAAAGAGGGTGCAATTTGAAAAAAATGAGAGGGTTCAATTTGAGGGAGACTTTTGAGAAAAATCAGAGGAAGTATCATGTTAAGCAGAGATCCCGAGATTCTGCCTCCTGCCCCTAGAGTCTGAAAATGACAAGGCATATTTAACAAGAGTTCGATGGCTCGCTGACTCGGGAACACATATCTGTTGTTGCACTTATTATGATTATTCATGTAGATGATGTTTGCGAGTTCTACGGGCTGAGAATAATACATTAAAGGTCAACTGTAAAGTGCTGTGCATTTGACTTGTGAATGACTATATCTACACCCAGATACTATGGCTCTTCAGGAAGTCATTTCTAGCACTGCTGACATATTTGGGGCCATCTATTCTCTGCAGAGGTCCATGACCCTGCAAAAGCAAGCCAAGCTCATTCTAGCATGTCACCAACCCATGCTCATAGGGTTCTATCATTTTACAGACCTCACTGGCTGAATCATCAGCCAAAATGCACTTTACTAAAGGAGGAAAAAATAGAAAACTCTAAATTCGTTTAAAGGTGCCTGCTACCATTAAAAATATGTATTACTCTATAGGAACTTTAAGTTGATATTTACCAAAAGCACACATACAAGGTAAATAGATTATTAGACTACCTGCTAAATGTGAGTGCATCAGTTTTATGGAATTTACTCTTCAACTGTGTTGTTGTAGGGTATGAGTCACAATAAGGAAATACATTTGCTCCTAAGAGCTTGTTTCACAATACTAAAAATTTGAGGCCAGGCTTAGCAGCTCATACCTGTAATCCTAGCACTCTGGGAAGTCAAGGCAGGAGGATCACTTGAGCTCAGGAGTTTGAGGCTAGCCTGAGTAAGATTGTGACCTCCATCTCTACTAAAAATAGAACACTTAGCTGTAGTCCCAGTCATTTGGGAGGCTAACGCAAGAGGATCACCTGAATCCAGGAGTTTGAGGTTGTTGTGAGCTAGGCTGATGCTTGGATGACAGAGTGAGACTCTGTCAAAACAAACAAACAAACAAAAGAAATTTGAGCCAGAAAAGGGGGCTTCTGAGAAAACTACTTTTCATTCCTTCTTTTTAAGAGGTAGAAAAGTAGGGCCCGGCACTGTCAAGAGGCCTTTTCAAAGTCTCAGAGCTCATGAATGAGCCACCAGCCATGGCTTCTGATCCCTCCAGCAATGGTTTCACACTGTCTCATTGAAATAGGATTCCATCTGTATATAACTGAATCTTAATACGAAGGATCCCCTTTATCCACATTTGAGACCAAATCGGATGTTTATGTGTTCTTCTCATTCAACAAAAGGTAAAACGTCTGTATAATATTTCACTAAGTCCTCATAAGAAAAGACATACAAAATAATAGTAGAGACAATCTATTTGGTCCAACATGGATGAAAAATAAGTATGAGAGAACCTGTTGAATGAATTATCTTTTGATTCCCAAAGTGCCCGGTTATATGACTATATCATACATGCAAAGGGCATCACAAACTCGGCAAATTTCTAGAATAGTATTTCCCTCTTAACTCAGAACCTATCAGTCAATCAGTCCCAACAAGAGTTATTTACACTTCATGAGACATACAGTAGGATGGAACATAAAGGCTCAAAATAATCTGAAATGTCCACTGAGACACTGCTCTGTTCAATTTTCAAAAAAGCAAAGTGTACTTCCAGTTCCAAAGGACAAGTTCAGCTTTGTCAGGTTCATTTCCCCTGACATGCTCAGTTTGCAAAGCACTGCACACACTAATCATGTTCTCATGTTAATTAATACCTTTTTGGTACTCTTCAATGAGTGGTTACACTTAGTCATGGGACTGTCCCTACACACCATACCACGAGCCATGTGAATCTGCTAGTTGTCCATTCATGTTTCTGGCTCTGTAAACAGAAACTACTGAGCCAATCCTGATACAGGAACTATGGGAATTACAAAAGTGCAGTCAATTACTGCATTTTATTATATATTATAGGAAACCATATACTCTCAACCATTCAATCATTTGGCACCTTCTCCAAGAGTTACCCTTAGGAATACACTAAATATTGATATAAATAAAGCCCTATGTTTTAGGTCTTCTACAAAGTAACCCCCGAAATAATAATAAGGTCAGAATATAAGACAGTAGACTGCATTTTCGCATAGAGCTATGTCTGGCAGACTAGTCATCCAGATCTTGTGCATCAGACTGGTTTTACATCTTTCACTGTTTTAGGTGCTTTTCTAGTTAGAGCTATGAAAATAAATCACTTTTAGGAAAATGAGAATAAAAGAACAATTTCATGATGAGATTAGGCCAGGCACAGTGGCTCATGCCTATCTATAATCTCAGCACTCTGGGAGGCCAAGGCAGAATGATCACTTGAGCTCAGGAGTTTTGAGACCAGCTTAAACAACATTGCAGGACCTTGTTTCCATTAAAAAAAAAAAATTTAATTAGTCAGCATGGCGGCACATACCTAAAGTTCTAGCTACCTAGGAAGCTAAGGCAGAAGGGTCACTTGAGCCTTGGAATTCAAAATTACAGTGAGCTATGATCATGCCACTGTACTACAGCCCGAGCAACAGAGTGACACCTTGTCTATTAGGAAGCCATTACACATGGTCATACACACAGCACTTTAGCACCCAAAGAAGTTAGCTTGCCAAGTAGTTTTCAGAATTAAATTTATTATAAAGATCATTAGCAATGCAGTGCTGAAGAAGACTGAAAATTTTCTAGTGATACCTACCCATTTTACAGGTGAAGCTTAAACCTGACAAAGTACTATTTGGACCTGTGGGACAAGTGGTGTGGGTGGTCTGGGTTCTAGTTCTGTGCTTGGCCAATATCAATATGAACTGGGTAAGTCACTTAATCTCTGAAGTGCAAAATGGGTGTATTAATTTCCATGTAACAGAATTATGAATACTAAATTGGTAAATGAAAAAGAGGAATGTGCCTTATTATTTTTTTTTTAAAAAAAGGTTCCTGGCAAAGAGAAGAGGTTGTAGTTATTCAACTAGCAGTTGTGCCTAGACATCAAGTCTCTCTGGCTTCATGTGTCAGGACCTCTCTCTTACTGCCTTGGCCTTCTCTTCCCAGGTTCTATTCTATTCTTTCTCTCTGGGATACATGAACATCTCCTGGAACTCAGATGACCTAGAACTCCCAACAAAGTTGGCTCCAGGAGGAAACCAAGCCAGAAGAGAAAATAAATTTAATACTGAAAAGTGTCAGTGAATGAAGATTTTGGATCTGGGACTGACTTTCTCCATTAATTGGTTAACCTCTTTCCTTTATCTGTAGATGAAAGAAATCAGGCCTAGGGAACCCTTGGCCAACCCTGCAAACCCATCAAATGGCACAGCCTGGACTGTCTAATGTCCATGACCTCTAAACTCATGACCAATGTGTCTGCTTGACTCCCCTCTGACCTGACGTGGTTTTGCTCAGAGCAAGCTCTTATTTATTTATCAGGCATATCTTTTCACTATGCCGTGCAAAAGAACAAATGTCTAGATTTACTATAGTCACAAACTGGATGATCTCAGGCTATTTGCCAAAGAATCAGACCCTTGTCTGTGCCTATCAGTTCTAAAAATAGGAGCAAGGACATATACACAGAGACACTTGTATGAAAACTTCAGGAATTCTGTGAGCCAAGCTTCCATTTGTAAGCTCCAGAAATGAAGTCCTCCTCCAATAGGAGGACACAGGCAAAGTCACCTCTCCTTATAGGAACTGGAACGAATCTGGAACTTGCCCTGTACCTGGGCAGGGGATAGTGGACAAGCTAAGAAGTCATGTGTACAGTGACACACGTTGGAGACAAGGCCAGTCACTTCTCCGTGCTAACCTCAGTTGTCTTCCATGTAAAAGGATTTGGCTAGGTACCGGCCAGCTCTGTGTTTCCATGTGCTCAAGATATTCCCCAATTCCTCTCCCTTGAGAGACAGGGAAATCCTGGATATTTCTCCTGAAGGATCAAAGCAGCAGCTGGCAACTAATGTGTGCGTCCGCTCTGACTGTGACCGCCCCGCAGGGGTACGAACACACAGCGGCTTGTCACGCACACTGAGCTTTAGCAACTCCTGCAAGCTCATGATTCTCGCCCATGATTCTCCAACGGCTGCCCCAAGTCTCAGACATGCTCATGTGTCTTCCACAGCACTGGTGTTGCCATGGTCAGAGCGTTCAATCTCACTGGCTGGGAGCCTTTGGAAGAGGTAGAAAGTGCCTACCTCTCTGAGCTGTTGAAGAATTATAGAAAACAACACGCAAAGCTAGTTCAGTGGCTGGCACATAGCAGATGTTGGACAAATATTAGCTTCCTTCCTCTTCTTCAGAATCAGCTTGCCAATCGAGGGCTTTTCTATCAAAAGGCTTGAGCCACTGCAGGGTGATCTCCGATTTTCTCTCCCCAGTGGACCAGCCTTGCTGTGCTCCAGGTAAGGAGCTGAGACATTAAGACATAAAATGCTTGCCTGAGGAATCAGAGGCAAGAGAAAGATTTAGAGCCAAGCGAGTGCTAGGGTGTTTTTTTCTGTTTCTTGGAGAACCCAGCCACGTGCTTCCGGGTCCTGGCTCTACCCTCTTTTCATCTGACCACAACGCCATGTGGTGCTGCAACTTTCGAATGTTAAGAAACATTATATTTCCTCAAGTATCAGTACTTAATGTTTCGTTCCACACATAAAACCCTGGAGTGGAAGGCTGCCGGCCCCCTTGTCAGAGGTAATTTCTCAAGGCTCTACATGGGATTTAACGGGAGCCATATGGTTAAATCTGTCAACCCTCCCAGAAAGCATCCCCCGAAGGGCCCTCGTAAATGTTCTCGGGGCTGCGAAGGATCCAGCAACTTTCCAACAATAAAGCTATGTTCATAGCCGTGATATTCAGCAAAACACAAAGCAGGAAATAATGACTTCTGGCCTGAATTACTCAGAGGAGCTTCAAGTTGTCCTGCTAAGGGGTGAGGAACAGTAACAAGCTGGGACCTGCCACCCTGCTGCTGCTAGCAGAAGAAGCCTGGCCTGGATGTCCCCAGCATCGGCGTGTGGTGGACAGTGACGGTCTTCGCCATGCTCAGTTTGGTCTGAGGTGATTAGGAGAGCTCTGACCGTCGGGTGCAGGCACACACGTGTTCACAGAGCGCCGACATTCCTACACTGGCAGCTGCTTTGTTATTCACGTCTTCTTTGCACAGCGCCGCTCTGCGATGGGATCATCTCCCAACTTCTTCCTCCCCCACCCAGAGCATCAACAATACAAACCCCTCAAATTTATTCTCATTCCCATGTCGACAGCACCTCAGGCTCCAACATTCACCTCATATGACAAAGCCACACGACGATACCCGATAAAGTAGCATCTCTCCGACACCAAAAAGTTCTGAAATATAATCAGCTTTTCTTTTAAGTATCATTATTTTTCATTTGCTTATTTGTTTGGCTTGGTCCTAGTCATTGAGCTACTTCAGATATTCTACCTGACACAGTGTCAGGGATTGCAAAGAAAAAAGGAATAAACACAACCAGAAAGTGTGAGAGAAGATATGATTCATGAGTTCCAGCAACTTTTATTTTTATGTAACACAAGATTTTCTTCTACAATATTTTATATCAACTTCTGGCTAAGTATTTCAATATCTACCGCCTAGCTACAGCTCCATGTAACCAGGCAAATAGGGTGTGTGACCAAATGCCTAACAGCTACACATCATGTGGAAATATATGGGCCGGGACCAAAATCAGTATAAAATCAGGGAGGGGTTTCACACAGAAATGCCTTCATATATGAATTCTGTTGAGCACGTTTCCAAGTTTCCTGATACAACTGGCCAATTCATTATCTCAACCAGAATTATCCACATTTATATATTCTGCCATTGGGCATATAACACTTCCATTGTAAACAATTACAGTCAAACAATTCACGTACTAATCTAATGAGCTTACACCCAATCCCCTATGAAGAATTAAAAAGCAAGGAGAAAATTCATAGACTATTTTGGCAGTGTCTCCCATAACCTACCAGAACTCTGTACTGATAATCTGTTCTTGCAGAACTCCACACTCCATATTATCTTCCTTGCTCTTCTAAAGAACTGCTAAGCATGAATTATCTTCTATCACTTACTCCAAAAAGAGAAATCAATTTCTATAGGAAACCTGGTATCCATTAAGATCACAATGACCTATTCAGCTGATCATTGGATCCTAGAAAAATGTCTCATGAGATAAGAGACCAAGAGACAAAAAAAGAAAGGCAACGGGCAGCGCCTGTGGCTCAAAGGAGTAGGGCACTGGTGGTGGGTTCAAACCCAGCCCTGGCCAAAAACTACAAAAAGAAAAAAAAAAAGAAAGAAAGGCAACTTATACCCACAGCGACCTACTCATCCACTATTTTCCCCAGGTTTTCCAACTTAGTCCTGAATTAATGAGCCTGTTACATGATATCTAATAAAAATGACTAGAGTATAGATACTGTTTGCATTCTGCCACATATTTGGTTCAAGGAGGAATCGATTTCATCTATATTTAACACATGCTTGTTTTCTGTCTCACTTGTCTTCCCCACAGCCCGTGGCTTACTCTTTTCTCCATCTGGGAAACTTATCTCCTAAAACACTACCATCAATCAGCCAAAGACACCCTTCCCGACAGAGCGTCTGCCAGTTTGATGAAGCGCAAGTAGTCACTAGTTTGGGGATGCCTCCCACACTCTCGACAGCCGGGTGTTTTTCTAGCCTGCCTAACCACACACAAGCAATTTGCGATATTTATATGTACCTCCAGCTTCTATAGAGATAATAGCACCACTTTTGCAGAGCTGGGCATAGGGCACGGTGTGGGTCACTATGGTATGGAATGGAAATTGTACGTGTTGTTTGTCCGTCGACTTTTAATGTGATTTCTTTGGAGTTTTACATTTCTGTTCATTTTGGTCTGCTTTGGCTCAGTGCCTGCTCAAAAACCGTGAAAATGGAATGCTTACAAAGATGCCTCCCCTTTGTCCCCAAAGCCTCCCCAACTGGCACCACTCCCGTTTTCTAGTCCTTTATGTCAATATCACTCCTGATTTAGTCAAGCCTCTAAGCTTAAATTTTACAGTGGGAAAGGAGGGAGACAGAAAAGAGAGCAAACGTAGGGTTGTCTGCTGAAGCCAAACGCTGGAAGAGGGAAGGGAAGAGCAGGGACAGGAGCCAGGCGGCCCCCTCGCCCACAAAGTTCCAGCCGTGAACACACCCACTGGCTACGGCACAAGAACCCTGTGCATGGGCACAGGTGGGTCCCAGCCTCTCTGGCTCGATGCAGCTTAAGCGCTGAGCCTGAATGAAGACTTTCATTGCTGTTTGCTGTTTTTGTTGGCCGGTAGCCATGGCAAACATTTGCAGGTGGCTTGGCCAGATTTTGACACTTAAATATTTGAGGTTGTGATAAAAATCAGAATATTACTACAATATGGTTCTGTGCAGCCTCAAAAAATAAAATTAAAAAAAAAAAGCTATCTGCAATTTCAAATGCTCATTTAAAGACACAGTCTCCAGAGGGAACTCATGTTTTAAAATAAGTACTCATTTCCTCTTTCCTGAGAGAAATGAAAGAGTCAACCATCCCCAAATGTTACCACCTAGAGTTTCAGACTGAATCCACTGGTGAGAGGGGTTGGGTTGCTTCTTGCTGGGTCCCCACGATCATCCTGGCAAGATTTTGGATGGGTCACATGGAAAAAAAAAATGGAAATGACAGGATGTGTGGGTTTGAATCAACATGGTAAGCACTCCAGGGAAGAAACTGAAGAAAAGAAATAGCCTCCCCTCAAGCTTGGCAAGGAGACAGAGTCCTAAAGTGACAATTATCTCCTAGAACACAACAGGAGAGACATACGACACCTCAGAACTGGGAATAAATGGGGGGACAGAATACTCGGGAAGGGTATCTGCACCAGAGAAACACCCCCATCCATCCAGGCCCAGTGACACTGCCTACAAATGTCACCCAAATGCACAGTCCCAGACCAGCTGGGTAAATTATTGACAGAGTCAGCACTCATCTTCAAATTTAGTGCTAACCCTTTAAAGACTGTTTCATGAAGACCAGCTTTGTACTAACAAAAGCTGAACACTAAGGGCCTCCAAGAGGGTAGTTGTGGGGGTGGGGGTGGGGAAAGAGGCAGAACTCCAGGGGGGAAGGAATGCTGTAAAACTGCCAGTAAACTTCAGCACATTTTATGTTTTTTCCCCTTGAAAGAAAAATAAAGTAATTATAATTAGCTGGCCTAACTGTGAATTGTCTGCCTGAAGCCAAGCCACTAGAATGGAGAAGTCCCCTGAGTTTTAGATGCTGTCTTTAATGAATCCACCCTGCTGTCTTAGCTTATTATGGGTTCTGCATTAGATGGTGGCAACATTTGCTCTCATAGTTGAGAAGAAAAGGAATCTTTAACAGAGACACTTTAAATTTAGCATCCATCTCTTGAAACAAAGCCTAGCATTCAAATGGCCAGATTAACTTCTCTATTTCTTGAATGGGAGACCAAATAAGGTGGGTCTTTGTGTGTCACAACAGGACAAGTTGAGAAAGGTGAGAGACTAGGTGCCTTCCTCCCTTCTGGAGCATTCTAAGGAGGAATAAACCAGTATTGTCCTCAGCACTCACCATTGGTCTGGGATTCTTACAACATTAAAAACAAAGAGGAAATGACATACTGACAAATTGTGGGCAACTTCTAAATGTTTTAAAAATTACCATATCTGATATCCATTCAAAAATCCAAACTCAATTCTGATGCATGTACCAAGCACAGCAAGAGGCCCTTCTTATTTCAAATGGAAATTCTGGGGACAAGGAGCAACCAGTTCTCAGCATCCACCAATATAAATTTTTCATAGCTTTTTGGCTTAAGTTACTACTTTTCTTCCTAAGAACTCGTGTGCTCTTAAATCTGTTATTTCACCTTTACTCTCATGAGGTTGGAAAGAACAGACACCATCCTCATTCCAGGGAAAAGGAGACTGGGCCAGAGATTCTGCCTTACTAAGAAGCTTCCAGGTGATGCCCAGGCTGCTGATCCCCAGACCACAGTCTGTGCAGCGGGGGCCAGAGTGATCACATGATGCTGAGAAGTGAGAGAGAGCTCCTTCTATCACTCGGTACAGGTGTCTGGGTCAACGACAGCATCTTTCTACCAACTGCCCCCAGTGTTCCAGCAATATATATTTGCATAAATGACAGGGAGTGGGCCTCTTGGTAACTATCTCAGTTATCAGCTGAAAGCAACATTCGGTGACCTCTGCACTTTCAGGCACCCACTGGGGGTCCTGGAATGTATCCCAGCTGATAAATGGGGGACTACTGTTCACAGAAGACACTCTGGTCACCCTAAGATCCATGGACTTTCCCAAAGTCATCTTAAACTTCACAAATCTTGTTTGAAGAAATGACAACACAGAACAACTTGCTTCCCCACTCCCCACCCCATACACACAAATTCCAGGATCACAACAGCTTTCACCAAAGGGAGACGCCTTCTCCTCTCTTCTCCCATTAAAACCATCATTTTAAATCACTAGACAATATTGCAGCGGTCGGGAAAACCAACCAATCTGTGCACTAAAAACAAAGAGAAAGTCCAGAACATTCCCTGAGCTCCAGCCAGGACCCAGAGGCAGCCGAGGAGGGCTCCTTACCCGATCTGGCGGTTGGTGGAAGGCGCCTGGGTGATGACAGAGCTGGACTGTGGTGACGGCATGGCCTGCTGAATCACAACGCTGGTGTCATGGTTGGGCAGCCGGGCACTGCCGAGCTGGTGAGCTCCAGGCCCCGTCAGGGCCCCACCAACTGCATTATGCATCGAGATATTCTGCCCAGGGAAGATAGAGGAGAAAGGTCAGATGGAGCCAATGTTTATTTTGCTTTTAAGCTCTCAGAGGCAAAAATTGGGAACCTGGTGTGTCAACTAAATTAAGTTATGGCTTCTGGCAAGTCTTGGGCCCATTCATCTTGTTATAACTTATGACCAAGAAGAGATGAAAAATAACTACCCACCCTTTCAGTAAAGCACACGCAAAATGCCTGCTGCCATCCTGTGAGGTTTGCACCAGGGATGTCGCACACCTTCTCTGACTTGGTGGGATATACACTGAGTCTGGAAAGGATTTCTGTGGTAAGCACATAATACTGGGATTTAGCGGAGAACTGTTCGGCATCCTGTTTTGCATGACAAGCCCACTGGGTTATTTTTTATTTTCAGTCCTGTAAGAGTGGCCACATATTTTTTTCCAGGAAACTACTACCTTTTCAAATCATTTTCTGAGTACTCACAGCACAAGCTCAACTGCCTATAAAGTGAGGATGAATAATTGAAATAGATGATGGGGAATCTGGGATCCCATGTCCAGAGTAGCAACTTTCTGCTGTATGTCCATAAAATCCACCTCTAGCAACTTAAAGCAATGGTGGAATATGGTATAATGATTGAAGATCTGTTCATTTGTTTACTATCTTTTCCTCCAGAATATAGAATGTTTGTGTTCACAAATCTATTTCCTGGTGCTTAGACCACAGTAGCCATTTAATAAACATATATTAATAGCATGAATAAGCTAATGAAGGAACAAATGAGACATGTGAGCCACTTAGGGACTTCATGTCATGTAATTATTTCTAATGACTTAAATGGAGCCTTCTGTGTTTAAAACTCAAAAGTAAGGTGAAATATACAATATTAAACCTGGCTCAAAAGACAGCTATCCATAGGAAAGAAAGTCACTGGGAAAAACAAAGGGAATTCACACTGAGCTAGAGAGGGTGGTCAACACATTGGGACTGGATGGTGAGGGGATATTGTGAACTAGTAAAGAAAGAGAAAGTGCAAGGCCATGCTAAGTGACAGGCAAGGACAGTAAGGAGGCCTCTGTACAGAAGTGTGGGGAAATTCCAGAGGTCAACTGGACAATGGGTTGAGGATGGGGGGGCGAATGGTGTGTCACTACCAATTTACTAGAGGAAAAAATATATGTGTGTCTGCACTTTGGTGTTAGCAAAGGAAAAATAAATGTTACCCAAGAGAACTGGAAGTGGTTCTTTGAAGCTCTTCTGCAAAGAACAGGATTTCCTGCACCATGTGCTAAATGATGGTGATAACATACATGGTATTTGGGGTGGCTGCGTCCATCACATTGCACCTTTCCCGAGTTTCTGATTTCTAAATCCTGACCACACAGTCTGTCAGGAGCCCAGATGGAAACTGGGCACCTGGCTTAGACTGTGTGCCGACTGTGTTGTCATGAGACCAAAAGGCAGGAACAGGCTTATATATACACACAGTCCATAGGCTCCTCGTATATACTGGAAAGTTTTTCTGACATGAGAAAACACTGTGGTTGGGTAAAGAATAATAAGATGAAAGAAAATGGTGATTTGCATTGGGGTGGCAGTATAGGAATATACTTGAGTTCTTTGTATAGGATCTAGAGATTTAGAAAACTAGGCTAAAAATAATAATGAAAATAAAGATAATTGTGTTATCTCTTAAACATGAACTTTGAAAAACTTATTCCTCTGGATCTTAATGAGATCTTAATTAGGTAAATAATCACAGCTATGATTTTTCCCATTGGTTAGATACTCAACATTTTTCATCTTACTCAGAGTCATTTACTCTGTCGATAATAAATCTAAGGCCAGTAATGACTTTTTTACTCTCTTTTTAGAATTATTTCCACTGTGCTGTGCTACCAGAGATTATCAATACAGTTATACAACTTAATTTTTCAATATCATAGTCTTTCAATTTACAAAGAAGAATACTAAATGTATGAACCCTCCTTGAATTATCCCGGGCATCTCTTCTCTACCAGTACCCCATATATAGTTCCCAAGTCCTTCAAATTTAACCTAAGTATCTCTCATCTCTTTCTACCTTTCCATCCCTCCTTCTACCAGCCTACACCCAACTACTGCCATCTCCTTTCCAGGACTAGACAGTGGTCTCCTTACTGGTCTTCACTCATCCTGGCTTCTCTTCCTCTTCTTTCCCATGCTACAGCGACAGTTGATCTTTTCAAAATGTAAAACTGATCACATCACACACAGCCCATGCCCCATTCCCATGTGTCCCCTCCCCAAGCCATCAGATGGCTTTACGTGGTTTGGAAGACACAGACAGCACTCTCTGAGCGATTGCCAAGGCCTGAGTGGGATACTTCCCACCTCCCAGCTGAGCTCATACCACCTCTGTGACTCATCCTACATTTTTGGACGTCTCCTGCCCTTATCCTGACCATGCTCCATGTCAACATTGGGCCCTGGATATGCTAATATTTTAGCACCAGTGCTCTTGGCCTGGCTCCACCTTCAAATCTCAGATTAAGCATCATTTGGAGAAGCCTCCCTTTAGTTCCTTTTCAATGTGAAAAAGAACTAAATCTGGTCTTACTCCCCATGTGTCTCTGTTGCCTAGGTCAGTGCCTGGCATATCACAGGTGCTCAATAAATCCAGAGTAAATGTGTGAACTATCAGCTACCATTCCTGGAAGATTCAGTACGAAGAAATATTATCCTTTATTCTCTGGTCAGTTTTTGGGAGTACTAATGTCCTGTCTGTTTACACTGCAGTCTGAAAACCATAATAGAGTTTCAGATATTAAAGCACTTGTTCAATTATGGGCTGGAGGAACAGAAAGAATCAGAATTAAAAAGAAAACCACAAATATAGTACATATAGTGGAAAGTAAAACCTTTGAGAAAATATTACATGCGTCTTTGAAGGAAGACGCTGAGAATTGAGCCTCTAATCTTTCAGCACTTTAGCTCAAATAATGATGACAACCATTCTTTACATCTACCACAGAAACCAAGGAAAACTGACTTACTGACTTTTGTTGCAGCAAAAAGAACTTAGTTTGATTTCTTCAGAGGAAAGTATGTTAATTAAGAAAAAGAAGTAACTCCCAGCTCTCCCCCCAAAAAAATCTTTTCTGAGAATCATCAAGAAGAACAAAAATTACTAGCTAGGAATATATTTTCCACTCTCCCCCATCAATGCATTAAAGATGTCTCTTCATTTCTGTGGTCTCTGTCAGAGATGGAAAAGGCTCCTGAAAGTCACATTGTAACTCTTTAATAATCTCCTCTCTCCTCTATACACAAAATCTGCACATTCTCCAGCATTCATCCCCTAGACCCAGAGAGTAATTTCAAAGCATTCAGGAAAAATAAACTACTCAGCAGAAGTATTATCATTTCATATTAAGAGAAAGTATTTTCTTTACATGGTTACTCAAACACGAAATTATCTTCTGAGTTCACATTGTCCCAATTATGGGTTCAAAACCTGTCTTCATTGATAAAAGAATGGCATTTTACTTCCGGATAAATTAAACATCCAATTTCAAAAACACAACGAGTGGCTATAGCTTGCTGAGCTATTTTTCATGGTACAGGACAGTAGATTTGAAGTCAGTGAAACAATGTCACCAAACCAGTGGGTAGATGTCTACGGACAGGGAAAGATCAGAGGTGTTCCTCAAAGCTCAGCCTTTGGCCTTTTCTTGTTCAACATTTTTATCAACAGCTTGGATGAAGATGTAAAACTTGTGCTTGTCAAACCCACAGTCGACACGAAGTTGGGAGGCATAGCTAATGTTCTGGATACAGAATCAGGATTTACGTGAGCCAACTGTGTGATCTGGCTTCCAAAACTGCTAACATAAATCTAGGTTGTTTTAGCAGAAGTGAAACGTCCACATCAAGAGAAGTAATTATTCCACCATAGAGTATGTTGGACTGACCACATTTGGCCACCACATTTTAAGGGGGGAAATCAACCTATAAGAGGGAATGAAAGCAATAAAGGCATCTAAAATGCATCCCAGGAAGAATGGTGGGGGAATCAAGGACTATCTAGTCTGAAGAAGAGAAGACTTAGAGGGTCATACTAACTGCCTGCAAATATTTATAGGACTAGACATAGTCTATGTTGCTCCAGAGGGCATAATTTCAAAAAATGCAACCATGATGATAAAAGTCAATAAAAACTACAATTTGAGAATCTATGCTGAAGCAGGTGGTATGGTAGAACCTTATAAACCACATCCCTAGTTTTCATAATGACCTTACAAGGTAGTTATTATTGTCATTATTGTCCTCATTTTAAGATGAGAAAAAAGTAAAACTTTTCACTGTCACCAAAACTATGCCACTCACCTGTGACCACCCTCATTCCTTATGAGTTGATGCTTTAAAGATACATACACATTTCACTTTAGGCCAGGCTAAATTCACTAACATCTAGAGATAGCCAAAGACAAATAAGCTGCCTTGTAAAGTTCTGAGCTTCCTGGGATTTGAGTTAAGCCAGGACTCGTGGCCATCCGTCAGGGATGTCCCCAGAAGGGTTCCTGCATCAGGAGGAATATGGTAAAAGATGACCTCCAAGTTCTCTTCTATTGCTAAGATTCTCTCATTTATGATACATGCTTCATATTTTGGCTCCAATGTTATTAGTAAATGTGTAATAATGTTGAAAATACACTGGCTTGAGAGCTGCGAGGTCTCTTCTAGCCAATTTTTCTACCCCTCTTTGTAGCCAGGTAACTGAGAGGAATCCTTCAACCTCCCTGGGCTCAGTAGCTTCATCAAGAAAAACAGGGAGTTGGACCACATGTCTCCATGATTTTTTCCAGCTCTGATACTCCTCTTCCTACACTACATTTGAAACACTAAATATCCAAACAGTCTTTTTAGACTCTGATTCATTACCTAAAAATGTTGGTTTTTCTCCAGCACCATAAGCTTTTGTAGAAGTGAGCCTTCTGAAAATTATAGCTTTCTTCCAGACCCAAGGGATCATGATTCAAGAACTGGATCTAACAAAAAAAGTGTGATCTCTCAACCATCAAAGATGAAAGCTCCACTTTAAACAAACTATCTGCACCTAAATTTCTCCCTCTTTGATTCATATTTCTGTCCTCTGACTTCCCTTTCTTCCTGTCCTGGAGTACTTTGCTCTCCATTCATTGTTGTTCTGAGACATAAAGGGCATGAAGGGGATGAGAACCAGCAGAATAATGAGTCTTGATTGCATACTCGGTGAGCTGGAGGTAGAGCAATAATTGTCTTTCTGCATGCATGGACTTGGAATACAATATACAAACACAACCTGATGTATGTGAATTTACATCCATGTTCTTAAAAATAACTATAATTTCAGGGTGTAGCAATGAAGGATGAAGGGAAGCGGACCACAACTAAATGTGAAGGCTGGAGCATATAGGCAAAATGATGCTGATTCCCATAAGGTCCCAAATGTTATCTTCAAATCTACATTCTGCCCAACAGCCATGGCATGCAGACTTTATGGGTTTCTCCATAAAGAGCCAGGGTCATCCTGACTAGCATTTACAAGTTGAGTTGTGCAATCTTGGAGTTGTCTGCATCTTAATGATGCCCGGGCAGTTATGAAGACTTTCAGAACTTCCCAGATGTAAACATCCACAAACTGCATCCAAAAGATGCCTAAGACAGTCACAGAATAACAAAGGTTCTAACTCTCTAGAAGATATGAGGCTTTCTGGAGTTACGGAATGATGCTAGAGGGTCTTGATTCCTACTTCTGGTGTTCTTGGGAGATAGATCAGTGCAGGTATTTGGGGATCTTACCAGGAGAGCCAGGCTGCTTGATGACTGGGGGCATCATGAAATGTCAGAGGAGGCACGGAGTAAGAGTGGGCACCAGGGACCACGGAGGCTGCCTCTCCCTTCTCACCCCCTCCTTCACAGAGTTATGCAGGGCAAGGTGGGCAACATAAAATAAGAAACCTTCTCAAGTAACCTCTTCAAGAAGAAAAGGGAGAGGAGAGCACAGGGACTGGGAAAACTCAGGCCTTGATACTCACAGTTAAATTCTGTTTTTTCAGAGTATACTCTAAAAATTTCTAAAAGGTAATTTTCTTTACTGAAGGAAAACACCAGAATCATCCAGGACTAGGCTCAAGTCCGAATCGGCTCCATTCATCTAAGCATGTTATTCAAGCTCTCTGAGCTATACCTTCCTTATCTTTAAAGTGGAGATAATTATCTAATAGACAGGCTTGTAGTGAGGCATGTGCCAGATGACAGATGTTCTAGCAAAGTGTCTGACAGCAAATACATTCTTCTTTCTTTTTAGTAAAGTTCAGTACATGAGGCTCAGAGAGAAAAGGTACCTTCTGGTGGCTACTTTCATGACTTATATTAATATTAAAAATATCAATAATGGCTAACATTATTGGATACCATTACTGTATGTCAAAAAAACTCATTTAATAGCTTAAGATGAAGGTATGGTTATTATACCCATTTACAGGTGAGAAAACTGAGGCACAAAGAGGTTAAGCGACTTTCCCAAAGTCACACAGCCAATAAATGAAATAGCTCCTATCCAGACAGTTTGCCTTCAGAGCTCTTAATCAGGCTGATAAACACTAAACCATACTGCCTGCATAGCCTTGTTAAATATCTTCTTGTGAAAAGTGATGTGGCAAAAAATAAAATACGTCTGCTATCCTTGCCATGGACAATAAAAGATGAGATGAATTAATGCTGGCCTATGGTCTGAGGATTACAGACTATCTAGTACACCACTAACTTGGATCAAAGCCATGACCACCACCTTCACACCTGGCCAATCCTGACAGTGTACCATTAATTCATTTCAAAATGTTTTATTAGTATCCTTTGTCAAAAGGTCACATCAATGGATCGGCAACTGTCCTTTGACTTGAGGGAAGACACTGCAATAGGCAGAAAGACAGCTTGCAGGCTGGTGTGACCAACGCTCAGTGGCCTTAGCCCACTCCCCTGTTGCCGGAAGCAGACAGCCTCCCCCAAGCAGGTTCTAGACTGGAGACTGCAGGATCTTGAACAGAAAGACTTGTCCAACTGGCTTCGGCTTCCCTCCAATCCCCAGAACGCTGTCATTCTTTCTAATACCAAGTTTGGCAATGGAATCATGAACCATGCCTGTGAGCATTTTATAGTTATTCATTTATACTAGAGTACAATACTCAAGAGAATGTCTTCTCGGTGCCAAGGGACTGTGAGACACAGTTTCCAGGTGTTGGTCAAAGATCCTGCCCCTTCCTCTTCAGACTCCCAGTGTCTTGAACTGCCTGTGTTTCTGCTCTCATCTCCCACTTTACTGTCTTGTTGCTTTTGCTAAATGTAATCATATGGGTTAAGAGAAAAGGAATAGCAATACTTTATTCAGGTTACTAGAACTGATGTACCTACACATATCCTGGAGATTAGAAACTATTCTCTCTCTTTTTTTTTTTTTTTTTCAGACAGAGTCTCACTATGTCACCCTCAGTAGAGTGCCATGTCAGCACAGAATCAGCGATTCTCTTGTCTCGGCTTCCCAAGTAGCTGGGACTACAGGTGCCCACCACAACGCCTGGCTATTTTGTTGTTGTTGTTGTTGTTGTTGTTGTTGTCGTCGTCATTGTGTAGCAGGCCCAGGCCAGGTTCAAACCCACCAGCCCCAGCGCATGTGTCCAGCGCCCTAACCACTGAACTACAGGTGCTGAGCCCAGAAACTATTCTCATGCTGCTAAAAAATGATCTTCTTATACTCACTGGTCAAGAAAGTCCTTTATGGCTCAAGAATCTTCTTCCAGTAAGCTGAATGTTCCCCCACAGCCCACCCTACTGTACTGAAGTGCTCCTATGGTCCCCGTCGCCTCCCACATGTGCCTTCTCACTGACGGAGCCCTTTACAAAGCTGGTTCCGAGCAACGTTTGCAACATCAACTCCGGGCAATCCATCCTCCCCGTCTCCTCCACCTACCAACTCACACGCACTTCAATGCTTCCTACTGTTCCACAGCCTTTTGTGCCTCTTTTCCACCTTTGCACATCATATTTCTTCTTCGCACTCCATTCATTCAGACAGCTCAGGTGACCCCTACCCTGGGGAGCCTGCCCACTCTCCTTCTGGCCGGGTTAGTTTCTCCCAGCTCTGTGCTCCCACGGTGCCTCATCCACACCTCCCTTACAGAGCCTGCCTTGCCTCCACCTGGGAGCAGGAAATACACCTGAGAGTAGACAGTGCCTTCCTGCAAGACACGAACTTAGTAGCTAGGCCATGGCTTCAGTTATGCAGCAACTAACGAATGACGTGTGATCGTGTGATCTGGAGCAAGTTTACAGCTTCTCCAGGCTTCAGTTTTCTCCTTTGTTAAATACAGACAACCCCACCTTATAAGGTTTTCATAAAAATTAAATTAGGTAGTAACAGTCCAGCATTTAATTCAATATTGGACACATTAAGTGTCCAGTAGATGTTAGTAGCTGTTATTATAATTGTCATTATACTTACCACCATTACCATCAATGCTAACAGCAGCTCCCCGCTAGGAAGAATCAGTTCACTACTCCTTTGTCCTCCGCCTTATCTCATACACACTTCATGCTCTTAGAAAACACTGGTATATTTATTTATTTTCAAGGTCAGTCTTCCCCTTCTAGCTGTGAACAGTCTGATGACAAGGACAGGGTGTGATTTCATATTATTGCTCAGGGCCTAATACCATACCAGTCACATAAACATTTGCTGAGTTCCACGTTCTGAAGTGCAAAAGGCCAGTCAATGGGTCTGTGTTTTCATCCAAACTCTACATGAACACTGAGCACTTGAACTTGCTTAACTTCACTAATCTATTGATATTACCTTCATGATTCCCACACTTGTCTCTTGTCTTTTCTTTGCTATCCTCTAGCAGAGGTTTATCATCTATCATGACAGCACAATTTTTCCTAGTGTTTTCCCAGCTTCCAATCCTTCTGGTTCCTCCTAGACCACTCCAGATCCCACTGTCCAATTCGTTGATATAACTCAGCACTTTCTTAGTGCTGCTCCTCAGCTCAAGAACCTGCTATGACTCCCCATTACTTAAGATGAAAACCCACAGTGAGCCTTGCCTTCATAACCCTGACGTCCTGATCCATCTCCTCCTGTGTAAACTCTCCACTCTAGGCACACTGCTTTATTCACCATACAACTCACGAATTCAAATCCTCACCTTCACACCTTTGCCTAGAATTTTCTCTCTTCCTTGCCACCTTGCTAAATCCTGTCCTAGCAGCAATAAATTTGTTGGTTGATCAATGACATTTGCTTAAGTACAAAATGAGGGTAATACTCCCTTGCTTCCTTTGCTCTATAAAGTTAAGATATAGCAAGCTCTTTGAAAAGAGTTTTAGCAGCATATGTATTAATTTATACCCCTGCTGTTCTCTCCTCGGACACCCCCTCATTCTTAGAATGACTCCCTTCCTCTCTGCTTTTCAGATTCATCTTAAACGTCACCTTCTCAATGTACCTCTCTAACTAAAGGTCTCTACTTCAGCGCCCCAGTCCTCTCTTTTATAGCACATTTCACCACATGCACTTGTTATTACTATTATTTCCAGCTCACTATACAATAAATTCCAGGAAGGCAGGAAGGGACAATGCCTCTCTTGTTTTCTGTTGCTAACGCCTCGCTCAGTGCCTGGCACAGAATGACCAGGTTGAATAGATAAATAAATTGTGATTTCCGAGTTGATAACATGGGAGTAAGGAGCATCCGATACACAACTTCCCTGTGTCACAGTCAGGCACACGGTCACCTTACGCCTGAGTAAGAGATACCCTAACATAGAGATAACATTTGCTAATTTGAATCATCCTAAGTCATGTCAACACACAGAGCCCAGCTCGCAGCTCACTCAGTAGTCTCTTCAACCTGCCACGTGTCTGGTCAACTCAAATAAGAGCGGCTGATGAGAGAAAGGCAAGTGCCACGTGATTAGAAACAAGCAGGAACTGGGTCCCTGAGGCTGGTGTGGGGAAAATAAATGGATGGCCACAGGGACGGTCCTGAGTTCTCACACCTGTGCAATTTGGGGGATGAGAAGGGGCTTTAAAAATCACAAACAGGGTATCCAACATATAGAGAGATGCTGACAGTCAAGCTAAGGATCTATCTGGTCTAGTGGTGCCAGAGGCAAAAGAACCACTCTAGAATTACAAAATGCATCTCTCTCCCCTCTGTACCAGAAATCAGTAAGGTTACTAAAAAGAAGAGCATGTCTAAAACAACCACAAGGATGCCGAGGGGTCCACTCTCCCTCCAGCCTTTCACAGAGAATCAGATGCATACTTACTTCATGACCAGAACCATAATATAGCACTCTACTGAAAACTGCTAGTGACACCTTACGGGTCTGTGAAGGGACTTTCTTTTGCCTTTCCCTGGCCCAAGCCTCCTTTCTCACCTCCCATTCTTTCCCAGCCAAAAATGCTGGAGGGTAGGGCTGGCACCACCAAAATGGAATTGCTCGAAAACTCCCTTGCCCAGAGTATTGGTTGGGCATCTGCATTCCTGAATCTTTGGTAACATTATATTCTTAACATAAAACAGAAATGCCATCTTCAGGGGAAAGAAAAGTGTGCTACAAGAGAGACTTCTCCCTCTAAACAACAGAGAATGAGCAACTTCTCTTCAGGGGGAACCGTCAGGTGGTTCTCCATGAATGGCCTCATGTTGTAAATTGTTTAGTAATGTAAGTTGCTGCTGCACTGTTCTGATGATTGATATTAATTCAGCACTTGTTTCTATACTGGAAAGTGGCTGCTTTCCTAGAGGACCTTTGAATCTCCACTGATTCCAACCAAACTGAATCATCATTACTAGTATCTGTTCATCCTCAGAGCAGAAAACCAAACTAAGTAATGCAACAGAGGAAGTTGATGAAAGGTTTAGTCTGTCTTATTTGATGACATCTTATTATAAAGAGATAATATTTCTCTCTTGAACAAGCGCATACCAACCAGCACTTGTTATCTAGCACAGGGGATACTCCCCAAAACCAGATGTGACAGTCCCCAAAGAAGCTTCTGGAAGTCCTGCCTGACCACTAAGAGCAAATTTTATCAATTTCTCCTAGCAGCAACTTGGGTTCTCCAGTCCTTAAGGACCTAGAAATGTGCAATAGGAACCAATATGATACTTTCCATTTTCACAGCTCCTGCTAGGTACTCCAAAAACTGAAATGATACTACCCATGACGACTTAATCTCATTCCTCACCACTCTTTACTGCATTTGCTCGTCTGCAGACTCCTGCTGATCTCCTTGACATTCTGCTAACACATGGGAGCTTTGGCACCAGCTGTTCCCCCAAACTGGAAGGCTTCTTCCCATATATCCCCTGGCTCCTCCCCTCACCTCTTGGAAGCATTTTCTCAAATGTTACCTTCTGATGAGGTTTCACATGAGGCCTATTGGAAATTACAACCCTGCCTCCTTGATTTCACTTCCCCTCATTTACTCCTTCCTTCCCCATTCACAGCATCCTCCATCATTCATCCTAATCCAAAGTACCAGACTATTTTTGATCCCTATTCTTAAAATAAGAATTCAAGAAGAGGAAAATAAAAAAACCCAATGACTCTATTTTTTTTTTTAACCACCATGGGTCTGCTTTAGGATTTTTCTCTCTTGGATCCCCTGTCTTTAAAATATTTCTTTAAGGGCGGCGCCTGTGGCTCGAAGGAGTAGGGCGCCGGCCTTATATGTCGGAGGTGGCGGGTTCAAACCTAGCCCTGGCCAAAAACTGCAAAAAAAAAAAAAAAAAATCTTTTAATTAAAAGTCATGAATTCATTTTGCCATCCAATTCCTTGTCTTGTGAAGTTATCACAGTCCTTAATTTCTAAAGTCTCATGTCACTTCATTGTAGCTTCAGGCTCCACTGGGTTACAGTGTTGATAATATTCCAGTTAAACAGAAAGAAAGTGATGATTTAGGTAGCCTGGGAAGACTTACTTCAAATAAACATGCAATGCTAATAAGAGAGCTTGACTACTATATCATTTGGGGTCCCAACAGAAAGGGGCTGGCACCCTCAAACTGAGCATTTAGAGAGCATTTAATAAAGAGATTATTTGCGAAGGTATGGGTAGAGGGCAAGGAAACTCGGAGTATAGGTGCGGGTAGTGCTGTACCCTGGGGCTAGTTGCAGCAGGGAGCTGTTAGCATCCCAAGGCTTACAGGAGTTAAGAGAAAGGAGAGGTTACTAAGACTTGGGAGAGAAAGAGAGAGGCCAGTAGGGAGAGGCCAGTGTAGGAGAGATTGCCATGTGGAGAGGGTTTCTGGCCAGAGATGTGGCTCTAGGTCAAAGAAGGCAGCCAACGAAAGGGCCAGGAAAACAGATGCCCAGTCTCTCTCTCTTCCCTCCCTAGAACCTGCTGTGGTTGATGTTCCCATGGCCATAGGCTCAACCCCAACAGGAAAACACAAGTTAAAGATACTCACTAATGCAGTGTGAACAGGTCAGCCTTTCAGGGCAGAGAGCAGAATAAAAAAGGGGGAGGAGGACTCAGATGGACAATCAGAAAATACCCAATACAATTATATTTTGATTAAACTCACACTATTTTTTTCCAGCAATATATTAATATTTATAAGACATTTGTTCATTAGATGAAACTTATAGGAGGAAATAAAAGGTAAAGTTAGAAGAAAATATAATCACCCGGCATGTTAACATGCAGAAAGAAATGAACTAGCTGGTTTCACCCATGCACTACAAGCATCCCAACTGGACTGATAAAAGGCAACAGAAACAGAGCTAAGATATGCCTATCCCCTGGTGTGCCCAGCTCCACCCGCCAAGATGAGTTCAGACAAGTACAGCTCCTCTGAACCCAGTTACACGCCCCGAAAACCAGGTCTCGCTTTAAGGCCACAGCTTCCCAGTTGTCTACATTCCTCTCGGTGAAACAATGGGGCTTGGAATAAGAACGGCTTTATATGTGAGAGTCACAGGAGAAAGAAGTTGGCACCTGGTCTTTATGTACCTTAAAGCCATTACTGTGCCTCGTTCAACTCTGCTTTCCGCCAAAGTTATTGGGCGGGAGGAACGTGGGTATATTTAGAAGCTGCATTTTTTTCTGCCCTAGACAGCTAGGATTTATGGGTTGACTCGCCTGGCAGAAGCACTCGTGACAGTGGCGTTTGTTTTTTTCTTCAGGTGCTCTCCCCAGCAACCTCTCACTCTCGTCTTATGGTCCCTACCGAGTCTATAGGTCCCTGGTCTTTGGCAACTGGAACATCAATAATATTCCATCTTGAGTTCATTTTCATTTCATGGCGCTCTCCTGACAACTTCAGGTAGACAAATTTACTGATTATTTGATACACCAAGAAATAATATTTCTAAACCTGCAATAAAGATAAGATGAAATCCAGAGGAGTCAGGACCCACATGTGTGCTCTGCCCATATTGCTGGAGGCTTTAATTAGTCCTTGGACGAAGGGCCTTATAGCTTTCCTCTGCTTTGATCCACATGTCCTTATGGTAATGACATGTGTATTTATTTGCCTGTTTGTTTTTTCACTCCCCATATGTGCTTAAAAAAATTTTTTTTGAGTGTCATCTGGTTACTTTTAAAGAAATCCAATTGTAGGCCTATGGGTAAATAAATATTTTTTTTCACTTGTCTTTTCACATCTCTATAGTTTACTAATCATTTTTGAAATAGTTGTCCAATTCTATCGATGGATTTAGAACTTTATATCTCCCCTAAGACATTCAACAGAACCTTAGTCCAAAAAGCCTTTTTAAAGGTTTATAACCACTGGTGAAAGGTATGTTCAGAGAAAAAGATGACCCACAAAGTATCTGAATTTCTTATATCATCTTCACCTGGTGAAGCAGCTTTTCCTACAAGTCAGTTGCGTAGTTATTCCTAGTACTGATTTCTCTGGGTAACTAACTAATGCTCACTCAAAGCCATCTCCCTCCTAATGGAACAAGGACAATGTTTAGAGATAAAATCTAATCTCCCCATCTGCTGGCTAGGAAGACAGACCGGCCCCTGGCTCTCATGAATGCCTTGTCTTGTACCTTGCTCTATTTATTCTAACATCCTTTTCCACCTCCACACTTGCTGGAGGTTTAGGTGAGCATGCTTGGGGGAAGCTTTCTGTACACACGTGCACACACAGTGCTGCCTACTGAGCCCCAGCACTGAGTCCTAGCACCAACTGAACAAAATTCCAGTGGAGGCTGCGGGGTGGGGAGGCATGCTCACCCAGTGCTGGGAGAGAGAGGATGGAGAGGTAGGTCTTTTATCTTAATTTTTATGACATGATCCAATTATATCTATTCAATAGTGCCCTCTAATTACTAGCAGAGATGAATAATGAAAGATTCCCCTTGTATTCAGCTCTCCCCCAAGTCAGCTTCCCTTCTTAGCTCACCCATGTGAACATTCTAGAATAACTAGATTCACATACGGAGCATACCTAGAGCTGGTGGCATGCTCAGCCACATAAAGGGTCCCTTAAACAACTGGAAAAGCCCTCTGGGCTTTCTGGGAGAGGCTGCTGCTGACAGTTGACCCTGCGAACAGCAGATGGGGGATGAAAAGGGACCCATCTTGTCTCCAGGCTCAGTGCCTGTGACCAAAGGGGCGTCACAGCAGAGGGACAGCACACTTACCTGTGGGGTGGCATTGCCAGGTTTTAATGGTAACTTAGGACAATGAAAAGAAACAAAGACAAAGAGATTCACAGGCAGTCCAAACACAGGGGAAGCCGATGCAGCAACGAGGCATGGAGAAGGTACCACCCAGACGTGTGAGCCCCAAACGGGGAACCGGGGTGGGGTGCAGGCTGGGAGGACTGGCAGGCGGAGGCTTCAGGTCTGGGGTGAAGACTGTTTTAAAGAGAATTTTAGACTTGAAATATACTGTAGAGAGTCTTGAATCCAAACCCCTGACTTGACAGAGAAGAAAATGGAGCCAAAGGAAAGGAAGTGACCGGACCACGGCTCCCACCTCAGTGGCGGCAGGACCAGCGCTAGATTGGGAGTTAGATCTCCTGGCTTGTAGTCCAGCCTCTTTCTGCCATGCCGGGTGATTGCAGAGAGCTGTATTTCCGCAAAGCAGAAAGAATGACTTTACTTCAAGTTCATATTTGTATAAGGAAAATCATTATTTCATCTGGGGGGAAAGGAAAGCTGAGGGGGACACTCAAAAGAGGCAGGAGTTAGGGTTCAGTTTGGAGGACGACCATCTGCTGGGCATCCCAGCTGGGGGCTGCAGAGAAGGAAAAGGAATTCTCTGTGGTAGATGAGCGAGCCGTCAGGTCCTGCCAACCTCCTCTTGGCCAAGGGGTCTCTGACAACAGAAGCCTGAGCACACTCTGACCACCTTAGAAGTACACTCCAGGCTCCCCAAAGCACAGCACAGTTACAAGGCTGAGTCCCAGTCAGTTACTTAAGGTATTTTCTCACAAACAAACAAAAAACAAAAGCAACAACAAAACCAGCAAAGAGCTGCCTTTGTTCTGACGATTACCCCTCACACCAACAGTGCCCAGCACAATTAGGGCCGTGTACTCCACGCACACTGGGGTAACGCTCTGATAAAAAGCTTAGACTTCAGACTGTGGCTGCAGGGACAGGAAAACAGGGTTGCCTCTATGGTTTCATATACAGATTGTGTCATACTTAATGATGAAATCATAAACTATATATTTTTACCCCCTCCAAGCCGCCTATTGTGTGCTTATAAACAGGAACCTGGCAGTATGTCAGGGGTGCAAATTGATTTCCTTTCCCAAATAAAATTTTAAAAAGCAAATAAACAAGGTTATGTTGGCTAATGAAACATTACATGCCAGGCTGGGGAGAATTCTTTTAAAATGTATTTTCTTGAGCAAAGGCAACACAAAGCATCCATGAAAGGCTCTTTCATAAACAACATGTTTACATAAAAATGCATTACTTCAAAGAAAGGAAAAGCTATGGTGCATCTCCTATGATATATTTGGATTGTGTTTTATAGAAAATATAAATGAGGGGTGGCTGCAGGGCTGGAGAATTTGGAAATTAACTGAAGCTGCTTAGAAGTAGGATGAAGTTGCTCTTGTTTGGAAAGGGTTTTTGATCTTAGTTGTTTCATAATTCATCATCAAGTCCAAAGTAGCCCACCTTGAGCGTGTCTTACTTGGCACGGAAAGCAGGGAGAGAAAACGGCCTCATGTCCACCGTGCTCAGAGACCCAGGCATAGCTGGTCTGGCTGACTGGCAGCGTTGGAAACATCTCCTGGAGAGAAGCCGCGGCCAGCTGGAAGCAGTTTTAGTAATCTAATGCGTAAGAAGCGTTTCCTGGACCGTGCCTACTACCTCATACTTCATCACAGAGTTAATTCCCCAGCCCAGTCCGAGAACCAAACCTTCCCTAGAGGCTGTGAGGCCAGATCAAGTCGTCCTGTACCACCTCTGCCTTTCTCCATCTTTCCTTCTTCCACTTTCTGCCAATCACACCAGGAAGCATGAGCCCTGACGGCACTCCAGTGAGCAAAGTCACAGGACATCACGACACGCAGTCCTGAGCTAAGATGGGGGTAGCAGGGAAGGCTCCAGACTGCCCAGGAGCAAGCTGAGTCACTGTCTGCCCATGGCTGCTGACTGACAGAGGGCATTTTGCTTGTTGTTTTCAATGCCACTGAAGTCCCCTCCTCTCCTTGTTACTGCCCTTCATCAGGGGACGGACACAGCACACCAGAGGCCAGAGAGTCCAAGGGAGCGGTCTCCATAGTCTCAGGATGGCCCAATTAGAATGAAAGGAAAGGAAGTTTCATGGTACTCAGGAGCATCCATTCGGGCTTAAAATGTAACTCATGTAGCCAGTAAGAAATAAGAAACAAAATACTCAGAAACCAGCGTGGGACCCTCGGATGCTGCAGGCCCGAAGGTCCTACCCGGAGGGTTTTCGTGGTGTTGAGCCAGGCGGGTGCGTGGTCGGGGTGGTGAGCAGTGTCTGAGATGCTGGGTTCTCTCCCTCTTCCACTCCTGACGCACCAGGCCACCTCGGTCAGGTCTCCAGACCACTTGCAGCTTTCTTTTTTCCACCACTTTTAAATATAAGGCAAACACTGTCAGGCTGATGGCTGTGGTGATTAATGAGGTAACATTTGTAAAATGCTAAGAGCTTTCCAGAGCTCAAATGCAAATGCTTTAGACCAAATACTCTGGATAATAGTTAAAACATAAAAAGGGTTAGTCACTAGTTGGCTGAGAATATGAACCCGGGAAGGAATTACAGAGGGGGTGTGTTTTGTGAAAGGATTTGGCTAGGACTGGGTGGACATCAGGAGAAGGGAAAAAGAAGGGACGGAAGCTCTGGGGCTTGGTAAATCTGAAACATGAATTATTTCACTTCCAAAAGAAGCCATTAACTTTTTAAAACTCTGCACCCTTTTCAACAACACCAACGATAATTTAATTACGCAAAATCGTTTTCTACATACATAATCCTATAGGGTGTAATCCAACGTGTGAGAGCAGATTATATTGAAATTTTTGTTCTTTGCCCAGGGAAATGATACAACACGAATCTGTAGGAGGAGCTGCAGACCGACTGGCTTGGCACCAGTAACTTCATTTCCCCCATTTTCTGTGGAAATGGAAGAATCAAATTAATCACTGGCAAATTTGACAACAGATGTGTTTCTCAGCAAATCCACATCAAGCATTCAAAAAGTAATTACCCCCTAAAGCTTGTTGTGTTCCCGTGTACGTTTGGCTGCAACTAAAGCCTTCAGCCGTTTTGTTTTCATCTGACTTGAAGCTGAAGCCTCCGGCTGATACTCCAAGTGCTGCTTTAGATTATAAGGTCTTAACGGCCCCTCGCTTTAGGGCACTGTGTTTATTGAGGCTATGTAAGCAATTTACAGTCCCTTAATAGCGCATTCACCACACTGTTACAGTGTTTAACTTGTTAAATTCTATTTAGAGCTTCAGGGAACATTACCTCACTGGCTTCACTGCCGGGGTTATTGATATCACTGGGAGTTACGGCCACGCCCACGGACTGGGGAGCTCGGACACTTCACTGGAGGGAAAGGTGACAAGCGGACCCTGTGCAGGGACGGCTGAGGAAGTCAGGGCCTGATGAGAGACGCCTGGGAAAGGATCAGGAAGAGGGAAGAGGGAAGGACACGGGACTGACATCTTAGAGGCTTGGGAAGAGGGAAGGACACGGGACTGACATCTTAGAGGCTTTTATTAAGCTGTCAGGAGAGGGCACTGCCAGGGGTGGCCATTTCAAGTCCAGCTTCTATTTCAGCCCCTCCATGACCAGGCGTGTTCCACCCCCGATCCCCTGTCCACCACGAAAATGCCCTGGACCCGGGGATTTGGGGCCCGGCGTTGACCTCCCACGGGCTGGGTGTTTAGTGTCTAGCTCTTCAGGGCTAAAATTGCTTCGAAGGAAACAATGAAAATGTTAACAAGGACAAAGAGAAAGAGGACAAGGAAATTAAAAAGGAGGCAGAGGACGAGAAGAAGGGGAAGCAGCAGCAAAATCTTTATTATAAAATATCTTTGAGCCTGAAGCTCAGTGATGTCATGAGCCTTCTTCAGAAAAGCAGCCCAAGGCCAAAATATTAAAATCCACTAAAGAGGCTAGCAGACAGACAAGCGAACCAGCGAGTGGCGGGGGTGCTCTGGGGGGTAAGTTCGTGTGACATCTGCCGGCTGGTGCCCGGCTGAGGGCTGGCAGCCAAACACCAGGAGTGACTAGAATAGCAGTGTTGCGCCTCTGTGAGAAAGCAGCATTCTCTTGTTCCCCATTTGGAGGTTCTACACTAGGTTTCTCGTACTCAGGATACTTAATGATAATTGGCAAGCAAAATAAAACGGGAAGTTGAAAAAAACAACAGGTATCCAATGAAATAAATAACATTGCTTACCAGGCTATTTTGGCTAATGGGATTGTCCACGAGGAATTGGAAAGGGAAATAGATTTTGTATATTTCAAAAGGTAGAAAATTAGAAGCATAGAGAAATGTTATCCTGAGCATAAGCATATAGTTTCCCATGGAAGTGAAGAACAAGCAGGCACATAGGTACAAAATCGCAGAATGTGGTCCCTCAAAGAGAAATTTCTGCCTTAAGTATAAACCAAAGATCGCATTCCTCTAAGATTTGACAGATTTGAATGTTGGATCTAGTGATTCATGTATATGTAGAGTGGATCTAATAATTCACCTAATATTTAGGGTTGTAGTTCCCCAACTGTGTGCCTACGTGCCCGGGTGCTGTCCTGAGCTCACAGAGCTGCCACAGGATGTTTTACATTTTGAGGGATACATAGGAATACTTCACATCTGTTGGACACTGGGCAACCTTAAGGTTATCAGTGTTTCTGCATTAGATTATATTACATATCTATGGAATAGTTCACATCTTCACAAAGCTGGATTTTTGATGGTTGCTGTGCTAAAAAGCAAATGCCATAAGAAAATAACCATTAAATGGAAAATGACAGTGGTGATGTCCAATTTGGCTCTAAGATCTGAGAAGGAAGTTATACAGGACCCGACAGGTACACACATCCAACTAGGAAGTAATTGTGGTTATATAAAAATGTTCTTTTTGTTATTTCAATATCTGTGTATTATTCATTTCAAATCTACTAAGATGCAGGTATTTTTATGGACCTAACTACTTAATAAGCAGAATGGTACAGTATTCTTTTAGCCTAGGCATGCCAGAAAAAACTTACTGAAATACTGAGGGTGTCCGGAACTGAGAAAGTTTAGGAACCTCTGATCTAGGGAAAACTGATAGAGAAAATAATTTACGGTGATATTTAACAAAGAAGTAGTCATGAGGAAAAAAGCACACATAATTTTGACCATTTAGCCCTTAGGATAGCTGGTTGTGTGGGTAAAAGAAGAATCTGCTATGTTTTCCAAAGGTCAGTAGAGATTCAGATGGTTTGGAAATTTACTGAGCTAGCATCATGGGGATTTCTATGCTCTGAATTTTGGAAAGTTCCCAACACATATAAGACCTAGAGCCAGACATTTCTGCATGTTTAACTTTCTCCACATCCATTTGGCCCCACCAATGCCCTAATGCTTAATTATCTTACTATAATTACTCTTCACTATTTAGGGTGGTACCATGAATGTAATCCGGCTCTGATAGTGGTCATTTATTGGGCAAGCTTGTCACAGTTTAAAACATTTTAGGAGATATTTCATGGACAGCTAAGAAGACCCCAGAGCTTAGGTCTACTGGAGTTTACTGAAGTTGAAACTCAACACCCCAAAGTGTATTGGGGCATCATGATTTTCATGGTAAAGAATGTGAAATAGGAAGCTAAAAAGAACTAGAGATGATGGAACTGCATGTATCAAAAAGAACCTTCAAGGCACAGAATATTCTACCAATGGCCAAATATTTCAGTTATGAAAAAGATCAAAAGAATAGCATCAAATTCTTTGGGCCAGTTTCAAAGAGTTTAAACTTAAGTTGATAGCAAGACAGGAATTGAAACTGGTCACAAAACTTACCCAACTGAAATTCTAATCAAGAACTGTCTGGAGAATTTGTTGAAGCCTTATAGTTCTAACCAAAGAGTAAAAAGAATGGGCTGCCAAACACCAAAGTTCTATTCTTAACTCTGAATATTTACTTCAGTGTTATCTTTAAAGAGCCACTTCAGTGTGTTTATTTATGGACAGCAATTTATTAAGCAAGATCTGGTAGCACCCCATTGGGTACTCCAAGAACCCCATAAAAAGAATAAGATGAGTGTTTATCTTCAAGGAGTTGGAAGGACAAACCTACACACTTACAGAGGTACATGTCTAAAGAAGGCAATGCCAGAGTTGTGTAATCACAGATCAGATGGTTCACGCAATAAGAGTCCAGAGGTGCGATGGTTAATTTCATATGTCCACTTAGCTAGGCTATGGTGACCAGTTGTTTGCTCAAACACAAGTCTAGACGTTGCTATGAAAGTAGTTTTTTTGGGTTTTTTTGTTTTTTAAAGATGGGGGTCTCATTCTGTTGCCCAGATTATTCTCAAACTCCTGGCCTCAAGTGATCTTCCTGCCTTGGCCTCCCAAAGTGCTGGGATTATAAGCAGGAGTCACTACAACCAACCTGTGAAGTATTTTTTAGATGTGATTAACATTTAAATCAGTAGACTTTGAGTGAAGCAGATTACCCTCCATAATGTGGGTGGGCCTCATCCAGTTAGTGCAAGGAATTAAGTACAAAGACTGAGGTTTCCCAAAGAAGCAATTCTACCTTAAGACCACATAACAGAAACTGTGCCTGAGTTTCCAGCCTATAGATTTTGGACTCGGGCCTGCAACATCAACTCTTATTTGAATATCTGGCCCCATGGCCTACACTACAGACTTCAGACTTGCCACCCCACCCCCACCTCCTTCCTTCCCTCTCTCCTTCTCAGTGGGTAGATAGATACAGGTATGTCTCCTGTTGGTTCTGTTTTTCTGGAGAGCCCTGACTAACACAAGAGGAAACAAAGGAGACTGTTGATTGCCACAGTCAGGGAGTCCTTCAGTAAGGAGGCCAAAGTAGACATGGGCTAGAGATGATTTGGGATTTAAATGAGGATGTGCCTCCTTGCCGCCATACTTGCTATGAAGGAATGAAGCAACATAACCTAAGGCAAGATGTGACCTCCCGACGTATAGAGAAAGATAAAATAGATGAGACAAACACTTTAAATGGATCCTGTTCTAGCTTGGCACCTATAGCTCAGTGGCTAGGGGGCCAGCCACATACACCGGAGCTGGCAGGTTCGAACCCAGCCCGCGTCTGCCAAACAATGACAACTACAACCAAAAAAACAGCTGGGCATTGTGGTGAGCGCCTGTAGTCCCAGCTACTTGGAAGGCTGAGGCAAGAGAATCGCTTAAGCCCAAGAGTTTGAGGTTGCTGTGAGCTGTGACCCTATGGTACTCTACTGAGAGTGACATAGTGAGACTCTGACTCAAAAAAAAAAAAAATGGATCCTGGGCAGTGCCTGTGGCTCAAAGGAGTAGGGTGCTGACACCATATGGCAGAGGTGGTGGGTTCAAACCCAGCCCCAGCCAAAAACTGCAAAAAAAAAAAAAAAAAAAAAAATGGATCCTGTTCCAAAAGGGAAGATCAAGCAAATCATGCTGGCCAAACACACAACTTGGAGATGTCAAAAGAATTCTTGTAAATACTGAGAAGGACCCTGCCTGAATTCTTCCTGCAGCTCTGGCCAGGGAGACAAGATGTGGCCACCACAAGCAGCTTCCTCGGCCTTCTCTGCCCTTCCAACACATTCAAGCAAAGCAATATCCAGTGATACTCAATAGTATTTTTGCCACCCCTTGCAAACATGATTTCCTAAGCAGCAGGGATAAAGAAGAGAGGAACAAAAGGGATATTTCCCCCACTTCCATAAACACATTTCATGCAAGCCTATACTCAAACCTATCTAAGAAAAAAAGACATGCCCTTAACTGAAAAGGTCTCAATCTAGAAAGGCAAACTCCGAATCTACATAATTGTAAGAAGTAGATTCCATGGGGCCTATGTTGGAGACCATTTGTCACATATTTCTCTCATATATACATGTGGGTATAGTTTTAAGTTAATGCTGACATTTGTTGGAAGCCACTATTTTTTCCTGGCTCCATCACAATTTGCAAGTTGGTAGCTTTTTTCTTATTCTCTCTATACATACATATACCCTGACAAACAAAAGAGAGATAGCAAACCCAAAAGGAAATGGATATAAAACACGAATGGGAAATAAAAAAAGAGAAAATCTAAATATCCAAAAAGTACATGAAGAAATGCTCAAACTTACTAGTCATCAGAATTACAATTTATCAGAAGAGGAAAAAAATAGAAAGGTGAGTAATTGCAAGTGTTGGTGTTGATATGAGGATCTGGCAATCCTATATTATCATAGTGTAAATTACTTTGGTCATTTTGAAATCAACCTAGATGGATTTAGGGAAATCAAATATAAATACATGTGCTTATAGTCTCACACAGGTCCATCCAAGGATGGTGATAATGATAAAGCCTCCCTATAATATTTCTGGTTTCCAGGGCAAGAATACAAATGGAAACCTGCATTCCACAAGACTAAATTGCTTAAAGTTGCCTATTGAGTAACAAATATGTTCTACTCTCTACCTTAACAAACATATGTTTACAATGGCCTAGAAGACCAGGCCCCCAGTCTCTAGCTTGGATCCCTAAACGGCCCCTCTTCTTTCCTCTCCCAACTCTATCCACATACACCAAGGGTGGCCCCATGTGCTTGCACACAATTTGTAACTGAGGAAGCCATGACTTAGACAACTTACTCACGATTACTAAGTACATAGCAGAATCATGGCTTAAATTCAGGTTTCCTCCCTCCTAATCTTGCATCGCTGAATTATTTTCAGTGAACAAAGTTGTCCAGACAAGGGCCTTTCTTACAAAGCTCTAAAACACGGCTTTCAAGATGGGGTAAGGGGACCCTGGATGATAACCACTGCTGTAAAGAAATTGCAACCCATATATACAAGCTCCCCGCACATCTCTTCCAAATGACCAAATCATGGTCACTCCTCAGGCCAATGACACAGTCTTTTCTTGCAAGAACGGACTCCAACTAGAACCTTCAAACTTTTGGGATTATAAAGCAGTGCAACCATTTTGGTGTACAGAACATAGTTCTCCAAAAGGTTAACTGTATTGTTACCATATGACCCAGAAATTCCATTCCTAGGTATATTCCCAAGGGCAATGAATGTGCCCACACAAAATGTGTACATAATATTCATATCAGCATTACTCACAATGCCCAAAAAGTGGAAACAAACAAATGTGCATTACTGATGAATGAATAAACAAAATGATAACACCTGTATAATGGAAGACTATTTGGCCACTAAAAAGGATGAAATTCTGATATATGCTACAACACGGATGAACCTAACTACGTATTATCATGCTAAATAAATGAAGACAGTCACAGTAGATCATATATGGTACAATTCCATTTATATGAAACGTCCAGAACAGGCAAATTCATGGAGGCAGAAAGTAGATCATGGTCGCCTAGAACTAAGGGGAAGGGCATGGGGAGTGACACTTAATGGACATGATCTTTTTGGGATGAAGAAAATTTTCTAAAATGTTTTGTGGTAATAGATAAGCAAAAGGCATGGATTCAGACCATGGATTGCTATAGAAAAGTTAGAAGCAATGAAGACGTGACGAGGAGGAGAGATCTTTACAGGGATGTTGCATGAACAAAGTAACAGCATAAGAATAGTACATCAGCTTTCACCTGACACAGAATTATATGTTTTGCAAGGATCTGTGCAGAAGGAGAAGAGAAAGGGAGTGAGAACTGCAGATAGAAAGGAAAAGATAGAGCAAGAGGGGGCACGTTCTCACACCAGTGATAACAATACACTCTGATCTAAGAAGTTAATTCAACTTTCTGCACTTAAGGTTTGAAGGAAAATGGATAAAGATAAAGAACGAAAAAAATTTTTTAAATATATTTTTTCTTAAAGAAGCAGCAGCCATGAGGGATCTTCTAAGTTTCTGAAAACAACATGAACAACAAAATGACTCAAGGATAACCCCCTGGAAGAGCAAGGAAGAATGCCCGCATCCTTTTCTACACAGGCGAGTGTAATGCTTAGGGCAAAAGAAAAGAAATGTATCTTAGCTTCCCTTGGAAAGGATAGGTGCTGTCTCACAATAAGTAGGCAAAAAATGAAGTATTCTACGCAAATCAGCCATTCAGAGAAATATTAATCAAAAGATAACATGCAATCCCCAAAGATCCAGGGAGCACTTCTGAAAGCTAGAAAGAATAGCTGGGTCGAGAGGAAAAGGAAAGCTTTCTATTCCTTTTTACTTAGATTGTTTATTTCATTTAGTTCTGCTTTGGGCTTTGGCATGAGCAGTGGGAGTGAAGTGGACTTAGATTATATTTTGAAGAAAGGAATTTTTCACAAATGAGAACTTGGCTAACTTGAAGAGGGCTGTCTCTGGGACTGTAATATTGATCTATGTAGTACTAACACGAAAACTCCTTCTTCACGGGGACAGACAAAATGCTACCCTCAAATTCTTTATCTGCCTCTTCCTGCATCCCGGCAGCTGATGCTCTGCGGAGAGGGCTGACCCTGCTGGCCCATTACATTATGCTAATTTGTCTGGTACTCTAACCCCAGTGGGGCGTCCACCAAGCAGAGCGTTTTCAGATTTATATTGCCTCTTGCCTTGCCGCCTCCGCACAGCAGCCGGGCTAATGGACCTTTGTGCCCCATCCCCACACTCCCTTCTGGGCTCTCAGCTCTGGAGATGCTCGGCAGGATCTTCCAGGAGCAACAGCGCCCTTTCCAACTGACAGTTCTGCAGACTCAGGGCCGTGCAGAGGCGAGCATGGGCACCGTCCTGTGTGTCCCCTCAGAACACACTGTTTATCTTAGGAGCCTTGTCCTCTGGAGAAATTTGTTTTTCCAAGAAAATATATTGCTGCCTTTTTTATAAAAAACATACTGCAAAGTGCTAGGGAAATGTGTCGGCCTGCTGAAGCTTCTGTATTATGGAGCACACATGAGCTCACAGGAAGTCTATTAGAGCAAAAGTTTCCTTAAAAAGTCACACATACTTTAGAGGAAATCTGCACTAGATTGTTATTCATAAAAGGAGAAGGTACTAGAGCTTTTGAAGGTGGGTTGGAACACACGTGAGAATGCAGACCTCTCTTCTAAACTCAGAAATTCACTGACAGCCCCATGGAGCCAGCATCTCAATACAATATCCAAAGCTCACAGCCCTGGATCAACCAGTATTTACAACGCCCCAAGCCAGGCTGTGAGACAGAGAATAACAAGCAATGTGTCCACAAAGCAATGAGACCGGCTCGTGTAAGTCACATTTCAAAGTTAATTTCATGACATTACAAGCATGCAAGCTACAGAACAACACTAACACTTTCTATGTCATAGAAAGACATAGCTGTTAAACATCTAGCCTCCTCTGAGAAAAGTTCCCTTGTCAGCTATACACTGGGAAGGAGCCGCGGAATACTCATAAAACCCACTATTTATCCAGTCAAAACCAATCATCTCATTTCCTGCTCACAGCATTTGTGAGGCACATATGACTAAGCCCATTTTACAGATGAAAAAACTGAGCTCAGACGGATTAAATAACATGTTACATGACTGGTCTCCAGGCACGCAGTCCGGGGGCTGAGGAACTTCCCTCGACACTGTCCCAGCTTCCTGTGTAGACTCTGACCAGCCTCATAGGAACATGGCATTTCAATAATATTTTCAGAATGCCCTACTTTTCTATTAAACACAGAAACTATAAAATAATTTTCAAAACTCTACTTCCTTTTTTCTCCAGTACATTGTATTAAGATCTATTTTGACAATATCTGGCTAATATAAACATTTCTTCAACCCAAGTTATCTGTAACTCACACATTTTATGGCTTAAAATGACACTTGGGAAGCAAACTTTTAAATGGCTGACATTGTTATGTGGCAGCTACAAAGGATGATGGAAAGCTACTTCTACTGATACGGACAGATACTGAAGATAGATAGTTAAGCATTTTTAAAAGACATAAGGCAGTAATCTCATTTGCATAGATAGGAAAGGAGAGGTGGACAGGTAGGCAGGCAAGAGTCAGGGCATGACAGTTTTTCTGGAACGCTATAAATTATGGCATACGGATACATTTTTTGGAATGATATGAAAGAAACTATTTACAGGGATCGCCTGCACGGAGGAGGAAACTGCACTTTCATTTTATGTCTTCCCGCATTTTCTGTTCTCTGAAAGTCTTCAGCGTGCACACATCGCTTTTATTCTTTAAAAATGGCCAACAGACACTCGTTCCATACAGCACCACTAAATTTCAGATGTTCAAGAGGACATAAAAAAGCAGATATGGAGGCTAACAGGACCATGTATGGGAAAGCACTCTACACTGGGAAAAAAAAAGTTATCTGGATGTAAGGTATTCCTGATCGTGATGATGATGATGAGGGTAATCACAATGATGAAGGAAATAAAAATGAGAAGAATCGGGGTGAAGGAGGAGAAAGGTCTCAAATTGCGGGAGGCTCGGAGGCCACTGTGAAACAGGAAGAGCCAGATGGCATCAGCTGATTTGTTTTTAACAGGATTTAACATTAAGTAATGTACCCCCCAAAAGGTACACCCAGTAAATTAAGGCTGTAATTCCATCTTGGTGTTATGGTGACATGAAAATCCACTCCAGCTTTTCTGTCAGGGTTGATGAAGTTATCAAAGCCCCTTGATGGAATTACAACGCTATTATGTACAGCTGGAGGGGCATTACTCCTTATCTTAACAGCAGTTAAAAGCACAGTGGCACAAAAGGGCACTAAAATACCAGTTCCTTATTAGTGAGCAGCAGGAAAAGGGTCACACACTTACACACACTTGTGTGTCCCTGTGCATTCCTGATTATTGGTCGGAGGTGCCAAGTGCGGCATCGTCCACACTGTCCCTTTTATAAGATTTTACAGAGCTGTTCACAGATAATACTGTCTGTGTGAAATAACTGGTGTTTTGCCACCTTCTAGACATAAAGGAACATTAGCATGTAATCAATCTTTTTTCCTGACCACCCCTCCTCCCAGAAAGAGGAGCCATGAACATATTAAGCAGAGAAAATGACTTAAGTATCTAAAAATAAATGGCATAGTTGTTGTTACAAACACAGGGTCTGGATTCCATCTGAGTTGGAATCCGGCTCCCCCACCTTTGAACTGTGTTACTTTGGGCAACCTACTTTGCCTTTCTGAGCCTCAATTGCCTATAAAATAAAGGTAGTGACAGGGATTAAACAAGCCGATACCAGTGAAATACTTAGGACAGAGTCCAGATACAAAGTCGGCCCTTGTCAACTGTCAGCTACTATTCTAATAACAACAGCATTTTTATTATCTTCATTCAGAGGCAAAGAAACATATTTGATAATAGTCTAAGACTACATATAGCTGTGAACCACACACTAATGAATTTAAGAATCATGGCTCCATAATGAGATTCTCAGGGAAAAGAGTGATCAGGTTAACCCCAACCTTTGAGTTCCATGTAAAGAAGAACCACAGGGACCTTTTTAACTACAGTAGAAGCCATTGAGACAAAATAATTAGTGGATTGACTAAAAAGTTGAAGGAAAGAAAAAGTCCATTAAAATGATCGGTGTTTGCTTTCAATGGAAAGTAAATAAGTTCTCAGGAACTTAAAGCTTATAAGCACACAGGACCCCTGTGCTTATAAGCACACAGGACTGCTAACCCCTGGATGTAGGGCCAGTCCCTTTCCTCTGAGTGTGTGTCAATTGGGTTCTGCATGTCCTTTCTTGCCTGTGCCACACTGGTAATATCCAGCCGATGACTTCTAGTTAAAATTTTCAACCATAGAGCAAGAAGTCAAAGACCACAGAGAAGCAAGGTCAACACACATCCTGTGTATATTTCCATAAATACTTTCAAAAGCTTTTCAATTCTCACTCCTACTCAATTGAATAGCTTTTCTAAGAGATTTCTCCCGTATTGAACCTTTGCAAGCAATCAAATTAGGTCTTTTTTTCATTTCATGCTCCTATTTTATTCCTTTAGACATTACTTAATTAAGTTATCGAATTGCAACAATAGCAACCAGCATTGACATATACAAGTTTGGAGGTACAACCCAGCTTTGCTAAGTGCACTGAAGAACTGGTGGTTGCAAGCATTCAAAATGTCATGGGTATCAGAGGGTACGTTTTAAAGAGAGACTTAAGGAATCCAGCGAGAGGGCTCAGTCGGGGTCCATGAGGAGAAACTCCCCAAGTTTATGAGTGTCGTGGCAGAAGGAGGCAGCCTGGCTGAAAGAGCCTTAGGTCTCTGTCTCGGTAGGAGTTACCAACTGACATTTTGTTTTTTGAGACAGAGTCTCACTCTGTCCTGCCGTGGCCATCCTAGCTCACAGCAACCTCAAATTCTTTGGCTCAAGCAATCCTCTTGCCTCGGCCTCCCAAGTAGCTGGGACTACAGGTGCACACCATAACGCCTGGTTAGTTTTCTATTTTTAGTAGAGATGGGGTCTCATTCTTGCTCAGGCTGGTCTTGAACTCCTGAGCTCAGATGATCCATCCACCTCAGCCTCCCAGAGTGCTAGCATTATAGGCCTGAGCCACCATGTCCCAGCCCAGCTGACATTCTTAAAATGCCACCCTACTGTCCTGCTTTCAATTCTTGTTTGCCAGCAACACCAGATACAACCCTAAAAGCTGTCAAAGACCAGGGAGGAATACAAATGGGCACCAAATGAAGAAGCAGAAAAAGAGCAACTTTTAATATATTCACAGTATCTTGTGACATCACAATAATGATGTTACTGCTAAAGCCTTGCAATCCTTTATCTAATTAAATGGTGGGAGAGAATTCATGCCGGTGTGTGGTCACACGATGTGAGCAGAGGCAGCCTCAAGCAAAACATGAAACCTCCCTCACCATCCCATGCCCAGCCTCAGACTGCTGGCCTCTTACAGAGCACTTCTGAATGTGGACACCCATTACAGCTGTCTTCTCTTCCTAGGGCCCTGTCACTCTTCAATCTAAACCAAAAAAATGTGTTCTTAGAAGTCAATCTAATAAAGTCATTCACCCATAGCATAAAGAGAATTAATGTTATTTTCCCAAGGGATTGTATAGTATAACAGAACAAATAAACAAAGTATCAGGAGGACATACTAAAAGAATAAAGTTCAAGTTTTGGAATTACAGAGCATCCAAGGAGATTTAGGATATTAAGAAAAATAATACTAGCCCCTTTGAAATCATACTCAGCAAGAGACCAGGTGCTCTATGTGATAAAGTAGGCTGAGAAACTGGTACCAATATGGTTTTGGAAATGGCCTTGATAAATATGTTAAAGTCTTCAATGTTCCTTGAAAATATAAACTAGTTTCTCAAGACTCTAGGCTTAATGTCAAATTTCCCTGAAAGACCCCCACATTACACGTGTACCATGCATCCTTGGAGATAGCCATAACAATTTATGCCTAATGAATGAGAAAGAATGTCGATTTTACTTGCTTTACGACTCGGGTGCTGGTGGGCTGGAAACCAAAAATGTCTGTGCTTATTTTCAGAACTGATCCCATGACGGTTCATCAACCACCATTTGTTGAGTTCCCACAAGACGATGGTGGGTTTTGTCCTTGGAGGATATTCAGGGTTAGAAACTCTGACATGTGCTCGGCCCTCGGGGAACTCTGCCTCTACTCAGACTGCAACTCAGGGACTGAGATCAGGCCAACCTACCAGGTCGTAAGCAGACCTGCCTCTGGCCGGAAGGATGCAGAAATTCCCAGGGAACGCCCAACACAGATGTCAACACTTCCTTACAAAATTATTACTTCTTTCATTTATATGGAATAAAGTATCAGCTGGAAATATAGATGTGAGCTAGAGAATAGGATTTGTCAATATGTTGAGAAACAGTCTTTGATCAAGTTTCTTACCTATTTTGTGCTTTAATTCCCTTACTTGTAAAACTCAGAAAATAATAGCACCTGTGTCTCGGGAATGCCATGAGACTGAAGTGGTCTTTAAGGCATGTGGCTTACAGTTTAGAAGAAAGGGAGAACAGATACTCAGTGGATGTTTATATTAGATCCAACAGCATAATCAGTAATACTATTAAATAACAAATTTATACTTGCTAATATTTACTGAGTACTTACTATGTGCCAGGTATGTTCTAGAAGCTCTCAGTGTGTCACCAGATTTAATGCTTACAAGACCTCTTTGAGGAAGACACTATTATTATCTCCATTTTATACAAAAGGAAAGAGGGTCACAGAGAGGTTGCACAACTTGCCAATGGTATATTCAATAACTTTTCCAGTAGACGTACTAAAGGATAGTGGAGTAAAACTATTAAAGTCAAATACAACCACAGGTTATTAGTTTCAAGCCACAAAGTAAGTCTCAGCAAACATCAAAGAATTAAAATCATACTGAATATATTCTCTGATCACAATGGAACTGACTAGACTCAATAATAGAAAGACACCTAGAAAATTCCCAAATACTTAGAATTCAAACAATATGCTTCTACATAACCGATGGGTTAAAGATGAAATCACAGTGAAAATTAGAAAATGTTTTAATTACATGGTAAAATATCAATCAAAATTTGCGAAATACAGCTAAAGTTGTGCTTAAAAGGAAATTGTCTAATAGAGAGGTGGAAAGGCTCGAAATCAATGATCTAAGTATCCATCTCAATAAATTACAAAAAAGAAAGGGCAAATTATATCTGAGAAAGTAGAAATCATGAACAATAAAAGCAGAAATCATTAAAATAAGAAACAAATGTGCAATAAAGAAAATGGACAAAGCCAAAGCTTGATTCTTTGAGAACATCACTGAAATGGATCAACCCTTAGCAAAACCCAGCACAGGAAAAAAAAGAGGGGCCACAAATTATATCAAGAATAAAACAGGGGACATAGGAACATATGCCAGTGAAAACAAGAAGATAAAGAGGATATTTTAAAAACTCAATGCTAAGAAAGATTTTAGCATAGGACATGGTCTCTGTGCCTAGTTAAAACGAGTTAAGAAACCACGGAGGCAACTTAGAGATTCTGTTCCCCAGTATTTTTATACTTAACATTTTAAAATACTTCACTTAAACTTGGTCACATTCAATCACAGAGCTTTATTAGCGAAAAGCCTAAACTTTCCTACCTGTCAATAGGGTATGGCAGATAGGTGTGTGATTTGAAGCCCAAACTGTATGCACACCTGAGTGCGATGTGAAAGGCTTACAATTATCATGCAGTTCTCTCTTCCTATGACAGACTCTTTTTTTTTTTTTTTTGCAGTTTTTGGCTTGGGCCGGGTTTGAACCCACCACCTCTGGTATATGGGGCCAGTGCCCTACTCCTTGAGCCATAGGCACTGCCCAACTTTTGTCCATATTTGTTACTTGCAGGAAATCAGTTACAAGTTTGCAAGATTTATAAACCTATCATTTCTGTGGTAAATTCAATTGCCTTCACTAACCCTCTCCCTCTTCACGGCCGGGGGTTGGTGAAGCAAGCTCCCAAATTCTGCCTCTCCTAACTCCCCCTATATTCATCTAACAGCCTGTGCTTCAGCGCTGTCCAGTGATCCCAGCAGTGTGCACCGCCCCCACTCTCCTGTATCTTAGTGTCTGTCTCAGCGGCATCTGCATCCGGGGAACTGCCTCAGAGTATAATTTTAACTTACCATGTGCTCAGCATAATTGCAGACACTATGCTATGTGGAAGAAAAAGTCTTTAAATGCAAAGAAATTACAAAAAATTCTTTTGTGTTTCAGGGGTGATGTTCAGAGTTATTCTAAGTATTTGTTGGGAAAAGGGATAAGCATGTGAAATGATGGATATGTTAATTTGCTTTGCAAAGTAACCATTTTACTATCTTCATGTGCCATTCATAATATCATGTTATATACCTCAAAAAAAATTTTTTTAAATATGTATTTGACTTCAATGAATATACCAGAGTGGCATAATTTGATACCTCTAAATCTTAGTTTCTTCACCTAAAAAATGGAGCCAACCTCTCATCTTGCAAGATGATTTGTGGGAATGAAATCTAACCATGTACGTTGTTTCCAGGACAGTTACTGCGTAGTGGTACATGCTTAATATGTTGTAGCTAATATTACAGGGGATAGGCCTGGTTAAGACGGTAACACTGGTTTTAGAAAAAAATAAACGTTCTTTTTCTCTCTCTCCCCCTCTTTCCCCCACCATGTGTCTCATGTCTCTCTCTCTGTCTCTCTCCTCTCTCTACCTTCTCTCCTCTCTTCCCCCGTCTCTCTCCCTGTCTCTATCTCTCTTCTCTCCTCCTTAATGCTGCTCTGCAGCATCTCCCGCCTAAAAAGGCCTTTCGTACAAGCCTTAAAATAAATAAATAAATAAATAAAATAAACCAGGGTTAGATTCTAGGCTTCTCCACTTACTGGTAGAGAGACCTTAGTCAAGTTACTTAACCATCCTGGATTTCAGTCTCCTCATCTATAAAATGGGCATAAAAAAATTACTTTCTAGGAATCTTTGAGGCTTAAGTGAAACTAAATAATTTTGCACACATATATAATACTGATAGACAACATGTAACAAGAAATTATTATACCTTTGGCAGCTGGCCAATGTTCAGCAACAGTGGGAGATATTATTTGTAAAGGGATTAATACTATGAATGATGTCAATAGTTTAAGACTGATGACTAGCTCTCAAGGTGACCCTTACTCATCGAGTGACTCCACCAGCCCCAGGCTGGTCTGGCCAGCACAGTGCTGCCTTGCAAACCTGTTAAATCCTAAAGCAAAGCACTAGGAGAGTCGCTGAGTTTTGGAGCTGGAAGGGAATGAGGTCCTTGGCAGACAGGCCGCAAAGACAGCATTGCAAATAGAGGCCCCTCTCCACAAGGGTAGAAGGAAAAGAAGCAAACAGACTAAACGGGCACTGAGATGGGATCAGGAAACATGGGTGTGATGATGAATAGGCTCTCAAAAGTCAAGGTATATATTTTCACTGTTTGTTTTTTTTTTTAATTTGTAACTGTTCTTTGTCTTTGAAATAGAGGAATATAGAAAGAGTCCCCTTTGTGTGACTTATAGGCTTAAGATGCTGTGAGTGTTGGCCTGCTGGTTTTCCAGCAGAGACAGGAAGGCAGCACGTTTTCCCTGCTACCTTGAGGAGGAAAGCAAGGCACTCAATGGGAAGCAATTTGGCATAATATACACTTCAACAGTCACAAGGAAGGGCCAGGGTCTTCCGGACTCAGAACCAGGATTTAATCTGCTGTGTTTCAATTAAGTTGCAACACAGTTTTTTTCTCATTCCCTCTTTTTAGATCAGAAACCTGAAGGACATGACCAGACTTACCACAGCATCTTGGTGGCACAGAAGTTAACATGGAGCATTCAAGGAGAAAAAGAGGAGTGCTATGGCAATGGTGGCATGGGAGGGCAGGAAGAATATCTTTCCTAGGAAGTGCATGCTCGTCACTCCAAAGGCTAGCCCACCCTCCCTCCTTCCTTTCCTTCTTACCTCCCTTCCTTCCTTCCCTTTTTCTTTCCTTTCTTCTCTTTTTTCTAAGGAATTGGTTTACCCATGGAAGACTGTGATATTTGCAACCAACAGGAGAAAAGCCTCCACTATTCAACCCATAGTCCCTGCACAAAGACACTAATTTGCTATCAAATCAGGCCGAACCTTAGCTTTCCTAGCAGGGCTGTCCTTACCTGATAATGATGGACCCTATTTAAAGAGCAGGTGTACACGGGTGGCCATCCCGCCAGCAAAGGGTCCCCTACGTCTCCCTGCCTAATTCATCCAGGACTGGGAGGATCTTTAAAAGGGAGCTGCAGCACACAAGCCCTCCGGTCAGAAGAAAATTGCTAGGGAAGTGCAAATTTCTAAAAACAAATAAATACCTGAGGAAGTGATATAGGACCTCATGGGTCTGAAACTCACTCTGGAATCAGAGTATCGGTTCAAAGCTCGGCTTTGCCGCTTAACAGCCATGTGACCCTGGGGAAAGTCACTTCATCTCTCTGTGCCTCAGTTTTCTGATCTCCAAAATGCCTCTGGGCTGGTGTGAGGATAAAATGAATTAAGTTATGCAGTTCTTATTATACAAATGTTTGTTATGAGGACGATGATGAAGCTGGTGTCTGAAAATTCAGGCTTTTTGAACAAGCATAAGTGAAAGAAAGTGAGACAAATGAAAGAGAAAGGGAGAAGGAAATATTATCTGAGATGTCGCCTGAAGATTCTCATGTTTGGAAGGAGAGAAGGAGAACCTCCTTCCACTGGGGTCCAGCTGGAGAAGGTGAGAAGGGGAACCTCCTTCCACTGATGTCCAGCTGGAATTGCCATCTTGCTGCAGTGCTAGCTCTATGAGAGGCCCCCAGTTAAGCAGGGTTGCCTCATTGCTCCACCGCTTACAATAGTTTCCCCTTCAGCTAAGTGACGGGTCCACCCAGACCTTCCCCTCCACTGGGAGGGCTGGCGGGGAGGACGCAGGGTGGGGCCGAGACATGGAGGCCAGAGCATCTATCGGCTCTTCCTAGAAGGCAGCGCCTCCCCACTCTACTTAATAAAGACTTCCTTGTCTTTCAGCACACAGAGTAATCTCTCAAGGACTGCACTCTAATTTGAAAATGAGCCAAGAGCAGTGGGAAATTCTCTAGCAAATTGGACAGGGGAACAATAATCTGAAGGGCAACTGGATTGAAGTGCCTTTTTTTTTTCTCTCTGTGTCTTCTGGAAATTCCTATTCCTGAGGCCCGAGGCACTGTTGGTCTGGGACTCCTTTCCCCCAGTGTTGTCAGGATAATAATATTCACTAAGTACATACAGATTCACTTTTTCCAGGGCTGGGATGACAGGGTCTAGGTTCTCAGAATGTAAATGGAAACTAACTCGTGTCAAAAGTAAGTGTTGGAGTCCCACATATGACCTGTCACTCACTTGGTTTTTATGTCAAAAAAAGACCTTAACTACCCAGGTGGGATAGATCATACCTGTAATCGTAGCATTCTGGGAGGCCAAGGTGGGATGATTGCTTAAGCCCAGGAGTTCAAGACCAGCCTGAGCAAGAGTGAGACCCTTCTCTACTAAGAATAGAAAAACTAGCCAGTCATTATGGTGGGCACCTGTAGTCCCAGCTCAGGGAGGCTGAGGCGGGAGGATCATCTAAACCCAGGAGTTTGAGGTTGCTGTCAGCTATGACGCCACGGCTCTCTATCCCAGCTGATAGAGTGAGACTCTGTCAAAAAAAGAAATGTTAACCCAGCCTGTGTAACAGCATTTAGGAAGAGCAGGAAGGGGAGAAGGAGGAGGAGGAGGTGGCAAAGATGAACCTCTCAGGGCACTGACTTAGAAGGGGAAGCTCACAATATACTCAGGTTTTTTTGTTGTGCCAAGAAATAAAAACAGGCACAGGAATTTCAAGCTCCTTTAGAACAGAAGAGGAGGCAGTCTCTACCCCATCCAGGAATGATCCCACCGAATGCTTCTTGGAGAATGCCACATAAAATGGACATCTCAAAACCCCATACAAACATCCCTGAGCCTTTTAGAAGTTATGAATGGGGAACTTAATTCTTATCCAGCACCATTTTAAAACACTGTCCTTTGGAAATCCTCTAGAACTGTCTGATGAAATCCTCTAGAACTTTCCCAAGTGTCGAAGGCCCCGATCAGGTCATCTGGTCTCAGCAGCCTTGCGGTCCTCGGGCACAATTTATTTTTCTCCTGAAGTTTATCATGTTCAGTATTTATAAAGATGGAGGAAGGCATGTTCTTGCCTTTTTAAAATAAGCTCTGAGTTTCCATTTCCTTAACAGTTGGCTCTTTCCACACACATCCTAACATCCCTGACCATGGGATATTCAATGTCCTAAGTGGACTTTCCCACTCCTGTGTCCTCACATCTTACTGTGTGCTAAGCACAGTTCTAAATTATTATCTGAATAATGCCTTTGGATGAGGTTGGCACTATTACTATTATCCCATTTATAGATGAGAAAACTTAGGCTGAAAGGATAGAAACTCCCCACAGTTACACAGCTACAAAAGCTGGAAGTGGAACAGAGACGGCTTGATTGGAACGCTGTGCTCTTGACCTATGCTACCCTGCTGATCAAGTGGACAAAGTTGTGTTAACCTAATGTGTTTGTAGTTGATAAAATACATCAATTTTCAATAATTTTTGAAGTATATTTTTCTCCATTCACTAAAAAATAAATATAAATATGTTTGTAATTTCCCTTTATAACAATATATTTTCTTCAATTTCAATATCAGGTGTACCAGATCGAGTACAATGATTTTGAAATTTTTCTTCTTTTTCTATTGTCTATAAGATTTGGCATGATCTGTTTTTTGAAACTCTCTTTTACTTCTATTTATACAATATTAGTTGTCTCTTTTTTGAGACTTTGGAAAAAGAAATAAGAAGTTAACTGATGACTTCATACTGAGCCTCACAGTCAAAGCACTCTATAATGTCTTATTTGACAATGTGAATGTTCCTTTCTTGGCATTATTATTACTAATATTGCTTAATCTTTTGATGCAGTGATCATCTGTTTTCTTTTGTGAATGTATTTATCTTCGTTCATTCTTTACATGGTTTTTGTTTCTAGTCCTTATCTTAAACATTGTTATTGTTATTAAATTTTGATCCCTTTAAATTCTGTGAAGCCAAAAAGTAGAAACCTAATTAACACATGTATATGTAAAAATAAAAAATAATAATAAATAAATAAAAACAACAGAAAGCTTTCCTCTCCCTGGGGCCTGAGGCATTGTAAGTCTGGGATTCTTCCCCCTGAAGTTGTCAGGCTGACTCTGTCCACCAAGTAATGTAAATTTGCTTTTCCAGGTTTGAGATGGCAGGAGTTATGTTGGACCTCTACTATTACATAACAGATGACCCTACAACTTAGTAGCTTAGAACAATAAACACGTAGTATCTCAGGTTCTCCATGTGAGGATTTCAGTAGTGGCTTAGCTGAGTGGTTTTGGATCAAAGTTTCTCTTAAGGTTGCAGTCAAGATGTCAGCTGGGGCTGCGTTCATCGGAAGGTTTGACGAGGGCCAGAGGATCTGCTCCCAAGATGGGTCACTCCTACATTTGTTTTGGCAGGAGGCCTTGAGTTCCCCACCGCACAGAGCAGGGCTGCTTAAGTGTCCTCACGGCACGGTCTGCTTCCCCCAAACCCTGCAAAACCCTGTTTCACAAACAAATGATGGAGTCCCAAATTGAACCAATAATTATCCACAAATGAAGGATAACCTCAGTTTTCAGCTAGGGTCTCTGCACTCTTCTCTGTTGGCCTATTTTTAGAATTCGCATGTAAAATACAACTTGGATAAGTCTGTGAGGGAGTGTTATGAGCTAAATTATGCACCCCCATATGGTGAAGTTTTAAAGTCCTTCCTCACAAGGTGACCTTGTTTGGAAGCAGGGTCACCACAAAGGTACTTAGTACAACGGGGCCACACTGGACGAGGGAGGGCTCCCAACCTCATCGAGGTACTTAGTACAATGGGGCCACACTGGAGGAGGGGCAGCTCCCAACCATCAGAGTGGTGCCTGATGGAAGGGGAGACGTGGACACGGACACTCACAGGGATAACACTCCATGCCCCTGAAGGCAGAGACCTACACGCTGAAGACCACCTCAAAACACCAGACCCAGGACAGAGGCCCAGAACTGGTTCTTCTTCACAGCTCGAAACCTTGCCTACACATTGTTCTTAGACTTGGAGCCTCTAGAAACACGAAGCAGCAAATTCCTGTTGTTCTAAACCTCCTGGTCTATGGTACTTTGTTACAGAAGCTTTGGCAAAGTAATACAGAGGGTAAGGAAAAAGATAAAATGAAAAAACTAGAGACCAAAAGACTCTAAAGGACAAGAGGCGTGGTTACATTGCATCCATGAATTGACCACGGGGCTTTCCTCAAAACATGACTTTGGGCCTCTTTCCTGCCACCTACTAAAAAAATAAAATAAAAACCATTTGACCTTCAAAAAGCACATTCCCAAGTAAAGCTGGCAAAAACTCAGAATAGACAGTCAAGGTTTCCTGATCTCACCCAAGAGGAAATTTTATTTCATTTCACGACCACAGGGCTTTTCCTAAGCTCAGTAAGCACGTTTTTCCCGCAGAAGATCTTGTCTTCATAAGGCCACCGCCATCCCTTTCCTCCAGCCTCCCTCATCGGACAGGATAAAAGGCAGGAGTGTGGGTGGAGATGAGGGGACTCTGGAGAGTTTCAACTCTGTTGTTTATTTTGAGACACACTTGTGCTTCGACTTGGGCCATCACAACTGTGGTCAAAGGACTCAGAATCTGAAGAACACAAACAAAGCTCACTGTGGCCAAGGGCCAGGGTAAAGTTTTCTTCAGCAGCATCCAAGGAGGGCAATTTTGCATAGCCTTTTATATGATAATCACAGCTGCTTCTTATGTATTGAACTTTGCAGCAAGAAGGAAAAATAAATAAATAAGGCTGACTAATGACTTGTTTCCCCAGAGGCGGCTTTTTATGGGATCATATGTTTTTTCAGCTTTTCAGTCGCAGTTTCCTGCTTGGACATGAGGAGCCCTTGACATTGGCTGTGCTTTCGTGCACTCTGGACAGCAGCCCGAGCCGCCTTGGAGCAGCTGGACCCCAGCACCTTCCCAGGTCACAGCAATGGCAAACCTTGTCCCCTCCGATGAGCCACACGCAGCAGCACATCTTTCAACACCCCCCAGGTCACGCACGACTCTTCTTATCTGGTGTGGTGAGGAAAACCAGTATGGGTTGGATTGGAAGGCTGTGACAGTCTGTAGGAATTCAAAAGCAGTAACAGCAAGTCTGAACGGCTTTCCCTCCTGTCCTAGTCACCACTGCCCCTTCCAGCGTCAGGGGAGGCTTCTGGAATGGGATAGTCTTGAGTTTAAATCTCTGCTCTGTCACGGGGTAACTAAGAACAAATAAGTTTAACGTTTGAGCTTCATTTCTTGCCAGTAAAATCGTAGGTGATAAAAACTGGCCTCATGGAACTTTGTGAGGCTAAGAGAGTTTCATAAGACACCTGGCAGATAGTAGGTGCTCAGTAAACAACAGCTAGTGATATCATTAGGGATCCCAGATACCCCCACCAGAAAACAAACTTTGCTGGCAGATGAACATGTGGAAAGGTAAAGCCAAGCGTGCTGGAGCTGAGCTGACCTTGACGTTTGGTTGAGTACACAGACAAGCAAAAAGCAACAGTCCTCCAGTTCTCTGCACAGCTTTCACTCGACTTCCCTACTTGTGAGTGAGAGGAAATTATTCTGGAATGCCTTCTGATCGGCTCCCCTCTCAGAGGGCTGTGGAGCAAGGGAATCAGGTTGGGAAGAAGGGAAAGAGACAATTTCTGTTATTTCCCACCTTGGACTATGCGTTGGCCAGAATGAAAGAAAGGGTGGATCAAAATGCACCACCCTCTCGCTCTTGGATAACTGTAGTTTAATTATACTTAGGCCAGTGGTATTATCAAGTTAAATTTGGGAATAAGTCACTGAATGAGTCATGGAAAATTTTTTGATAAAACTGTGGAAACTTGGGACATGTATGATTTTCTTTCCCTGGCCTCACTCCTTCCCTGCTTTCCTGGTCCACCCCTTTCTGCCTGCCAGCAGGGTCCTCTGTAGGGAGCCTTGCAGGGAAGTCACTCCCGCCCCCAGCTTCTCCTTCGGGGCATCCAGGCATCAAACATTGCCTGAGCCTCCGTCAGCTGAGTGCCATAGTCAGTGACTTCTCCCTCCACCCAGATTGGAGCCCAGCTCCTTCGAGTAGGCCAGCCGGTGCCCAGAACCTCCAGATGTACCCAGCAAGCCATGGGAATATGGAACAGAAACCATGGCTTTAGGCTTGCTCCCATAGAAAGACCAGAGGCTAGTTGCTTCCTCTCGTAAATCACCTTCCCCACCTCCGAATCTGTTGCCTCAGAAAGACTGGGGTGTTTCCTTACTCACGGGGTCTCACTGCAAAGTCAGTGATGTTCTACCTTCTCATCGCCTCTCTGAGGTCCAGCCTTGAAGCAGCAGAGTCAGAATTTCTCCCACGTTGTGAGGGCCCCTAAAAAGATTCTGAAATAATGGGCACAGGCTGGCCAAAGAAGGGAAAGAAATATCAGATTCTCCTTTGAAAAGTGAAACATGGCTTTTCTGCAATGGCAGGCCTTTTTTTAAAAACTTAAAATGTTGCTTAAGATAATAACAATTATAATCACAACCACTCACTTTTATAGCACACTGAAGCTTAAAGCTGCTTTTATATAATTTTTTTTTGAGACAGTCTCACTCTGTCACCCTGGACAGAGTGCTGTGATGTCATCATAGCTCACAGCAACCTCAATTTCTTAGGTTCAAGCAATCTTCTTGCCTCAGCCTCCTGAGTAGCTGGGACTCCAGGTACCCACCACAAAGCCCTACTAGTTTTTCTATTTTTAGTAGAAACGGGGTCTTGCTCTTGCTCAGGCTCATCTCAAACTCCTGAGCTCAAGCAATCCACCTGCCTCACACTCCAGGAGTGCTAGGATTATACGTGTGAGCCACCGCGCCCGTCCTTATTTTTATATAATTCAGAATTGAAATGCTAAGCACTTCTGATGTCACAGCATCCTCAAAAACTATCCCACTGGCTGTTTTTCTTCATCATGAAATAATCCCCTTGGCAATTACAGAACAATTAATGCTGAGGCTCATGCCTATATCAGAATCATCCACTCATTTGCAGACGGGCAGAAGCTATGTATCTCAAGTTGCATGAAATCTTCAACGTGTCTCGAAGCGTCAGTGCATTCCAAGAGAGTATGGGTACAGCAAATGTTAACATGGCTCTGATCTGAACTAAACAAAACATGTTTTACATTTAAGAAGTATATTCTATGTTCAAGGCAAGGTGCTGGACCCGTACAAGTAATTACGTCTAATCTAAATCTCACTATTACTTTGCAAGACAGATAGAAACGGAGGCTCACAAAAGTTAAGTGACTTGGAAAGTTCACACAGCCAATAAATCTGAGTATCTCAGGCTCTTCCTATTACAGTGATGCCAAGAAAGTTCCAAGGGATCCTGGCTTTAAGAAAGGGATAATATTAAACAGTAAACATATGTAAGAGGGATTTTTAGATCAGCCATTTTCCAAGTGTGGTTCCCATACACTTGGAAAATTTGCCACATGCCAGATTTACTGAATTGGTCCAGGCTGAGCTCCAGAATTTGTATTTTGAGCCGGGTTCCAGGTGATGCTGGATCCCAACGCAGCACATTTCTCAGGAGGAATGTCCCAAAGAAGCCATTTGGGTCTGTACAAAGACAGAAGTAGCTGTGTGCCCTCAGGCTTTGGGCATTCAATTCCAGCAACAAAAGGAAAAACAGGAGGATAGGCTCTTCCTGGGGCAGAGGGGTGGTCTTTTGGCTTTTACTTAGGAAGTGGTGATAGCAATTGTGGTCGTGGTGGACCCAAACTAATTCCTGGAAGTTAGGAAAAACCCACTTAGGTATCCCTCACTGCCACTAATCAGATTTTTACCAAAAGGCCAAGGAGTCTGTCACATCTCAGCTCTAATTCCCTAATGAACTATCTTCCTCTGATACATGATGGAAAAATCAAGATTCTGTTGATCACCATTGGTTTGATATTTGACAATTTTCCCTCTCTGGATAAGGGGCGTAGAGTACATGTCCAGATGTTATGCACCTGCTCTCACAGGAATAATAAAAGATGGATGAACTAAATACCACAAGTACAAAATGAAGGCCTCATTGGGTCTGAAACATCTGTGGCAAAAAAGAAAAAAGAAACCAATAATGAATGAACTGTATGGGTCAGAGCCTTTGCTCCAAGTTGGTCTGGGATATGCACAGACCAGGATTCTCTTCTGGATCCCTCTCCAAGGAGGACAAGGATTAGCAGTCAGGCAGGACCTCTGCTGCATACAGCTGGTTTGGGAACTTCTCCCCACAGCCAGTCCATGTGGTCACACAGTCTGATTTTTCCAATCAGGTCAAACTTACCTCAACAATTAACTCTGCTTTGATGATAGATCCGCCCAAAGCAAGGGTTTATTTTTCTTTCCCAGCAAGGTTCTATAGTAACCAAAACTGGTAATCCTAACTACCTAGACACCATGAGAAGCATGTTTTTCCAGGAAGTTATACAAATGCCAAAGAAGTGAGATGGTCTGAGCAGCATCGACAGTTCTGAGGGTCAGTAACTGAGAAATAGGTGGATATGTTCTAAAGATGTTAAGGTTTAATATTGATTTGTCCCATGGGGACTTCTATTCATTCTATTGCTCTGAACAAATTATCCTTGAACATTTTTTTCTGACCTGGAAGTCAGCCTAACTGACATCTGCCAAACATTTCTTAAAATAAATATTGGGTATACTGCATTACCTGGGTCGTGAAGGGAAACTTTGGGGAAGCCCTTGGACTTTTGATTTATATAATAATCATCTGTAACAACAGAAAGATTATCTCCTGCTTGGTATGGATCATAGACGCTAAACCCATCTCTGAGTTTTGACTAAAGCCTTTGGAAGGTTTTAGTGTTTGGGCCTACTGCAGTGATGAAAGGCATTTCTGAGTCACAACTACCACCTAAAATCCAGGAAAAATTATGAACATAGAGTATGCGCCCAATTTCCCATCCCAGATTTGGCACTGAAATTCCAGCAGCCAATGATCCTTGGGTATATGCACAGTGAAAGCAAAGAGAATGAGAAATATTGAGAACCACCGCATACAAGCTATGGTACTTTATATGTGAGGTTTCATTTATCATCAACAATACCCTATGAAATAAGTAATTATTATTACTATTTTACAGGTAAGAAGACTAACGCTCATAATGTTAGTTTACTTAACCAAGACCTGTAATTGACACCTACCACTCTTCCCACCATCCACACACACACACACACAATCCTGGGTTAGGAAGTCCTTAGCCTAGCTCATCTATATTATTAGACAAAACATTTATCACACTTTGTAAGTGCCTGTGTCCTAAGTGATACATTATTGTATCACAAAAAGAAGACACACAAATAGACAACAGATACACGATGAAATGCTCCACATCACTAATCATCAGGGAAATGTAAATCAAAATCACAAAGAGATAGCTCATTCCAGTTAGAATGGCTATTATCATAAAAAGAAAGAACAACATACTGACGAGGAGGGGAAGAAAATCGAACTGTTATACAGTGTTGGTGGGAATGTAAATTATTAGCATAGCCATTATGGAAAACAGCATGAAGCATCCTCAAACAATGAAAAACAGAACTACCCTGCAATCTGGGCATTGCACTACTGGGTACTAACGCACAGGAAAGGAAATCAGTATAATAAAGCAATACCAGCACCCCCACGCTTACGGCCGAATTATTCACAACAGCCAGGGTATGGAATCACATAAATGTCCATAAACAGATAAATAGATAAGAAAACGTGGTATATATACACAGTGGAATACTATTTAACCACAAAGAGAATGACATGCTGTCATTTACAGCAACAAAGGTGGAACCAGAGGTCATTTTAGATTACATGAAATAAACCAGGCACAGAAAGACAAGCTTCGCTCGTTCAGACCCATGTAGATAGAGAGTAAGATGATAGTTATCAGAAGAACCACCTGGGGAGGAGGGCAGGGAGGAAGAGAGGTTGGTTAATAGATACAAACATACATTTAAATAGAAGGAGTAAGCTCTAGCATTCAACAGCAGAGTTGAGTGATATAGTTAACAATATAGCGTACACCTCAAAATAGCTGGAAGGGAAGATTGGAAATGTCCCCAAAACAAGGAAATGATAAATGTTCCAGGTGATGGCTATCCCAGCCTTCCTGAATTGGTCACTACACATGCCATGCATGTCATCCATGTACCTCATGTACCCCATAATGTGTACAAATATTATGTGTCAATTTAAAAGTTAAATAAATAAAAAGAAAACACAAAGTATTCTTGATTTTAATTCAAGATTATACAGTATGGCTATTAACTAACAACTATGTTACTGGGTAATTTTTATCCACAATTATCCCAGCTCCTTCACAAATGGGCAAATTTCTTGAAAAGCAAATGGACACTGCAACTGTTTGAGAGACGTCTGTCCTCAGAGGTAGAAAGCGCTTCACCCCGCCTTGCCTCAGATAAACTAGGTAATGTAACCCCACGGGGCAAGCACACCCAGGTCGCTCATTCTGCTCATTCAGTCACTGTGCCAATAATTCCTCACGTGGCTTCCATGCAGAAGGCAGCAGTGCTGAGAATGACAGATAGGGACGGGGCAGAGTCAGCAAATACCAAAACACAGGGGACAAAGTTGGGTGCGCCGGAAGATGTGTTGAAAAAGAACTGTGGGAGTCAGAGAAGGCCAGGATGTCACCAAGTGAGGGAGACAGAGAAGGTTTCATGGAGGTGGCATGTGACATGGGCTTTCATGAATGGGCTAGATTTGGTCAAAGGTTGAGCGAAAATGAAGACCCTGCAGGAGAATTGTCTGTGAGATGGCAGCAAGGCGGTGAAGCCGTGGGTATGTTTAGACGAGGGTGGTTTATTCCATTTTCCTGGAGCAGAAAAGACACGAGAGACAAATGGGAAAGATAACTTAAAAATTAAGTTGGGGTCAGATCATGAAGAATACTAAAGAGAACAGCCACCAACATTGCTATTTCTACTGTATGCAGGATTCTAAAAGAGCTTAGGATCCAAGAAAGGCAAACTTGCAGGAGCCTGTAGCTCAGTGGTTACGGCTCCAGCCACATACACCAAGGTTCGAACCCAGCCTGGGCCAGCTAAACAACAATGACAACTGCAACAAAAAAAATAGCCGGGCGTTGTGGTCAGTGCCTGTAGTCCCAGCTACTTGGGAAGCGGAGGCAAGAGAATCACTTAAGCCCAAGAGTTTGAGGTTGCTGTGAGCTGTGACGCCACAACACTCTACCAAGGGCGACAGCTTGAGACTCTGTCTCAAAAAAAAAAAAAAAGAAAGAAAGAAAAAGAAAAAGAAAGGAAAACTTCCCCCTATACCACTCGTGGTTCCCCCACTAGCCTCAGCACACAGCCGCCTTGCACAGGACATATTAAGCCCTCAATAAGCACTTACATGAATGAACTGGGAGGACATAATGCAGACATTCCCAGGGGAGGAAGCTGGGGTACAGGGAGGTGCAAGGCAAAGGTTCCTTAAAGATCCAACATTTAAATATACAACACTGGCCACAGTGATTAATCTTTATACCACTGCCAAAACTCCTAAGACACCCCCAAATCATGGTGTAGTGACATCCTGAATCCCAAAGCTACCCCCTAAGAGTCTCAGAGCAGTGCTCTCCTGAGCATGCTCCCCTCAAGGTAGGCATTCAAGCACATGTTACTAGAATTGCACGTAAGATCCAAATACATCTTCACTTAACTAAAGTTCATTTGCTCTAGGAAGGCAGCAGTCGCAAGGCGCAGGTGTGAGAAAAGATACCTCACAGCAAGTAGATGTTGCTCACAGACCACTAGGGGTGAGAGGATTCCCAGGCCTGGTTTGGAACCAGAGAAGGACGTCATGGTGCACCACAGGCCCTTGGTGGCGTTGAAAAATGCATTATGGAGAACAAGGTGCCTTTCATTCCTGGGTTTCGAGGCCATCCATACTGTCTACAGCAGTGGTTCTCCACCTTCCTAACGCCACGGCCCTTTAAGACAGCTCCCACAGGTTGAGAACCGCTGGTCTACAGCTTCATCTGCAGAACTTGGAAGGATCTTCAGGCAAGACCGAGAGCTCTACAGAAGCCTGAGGGCGGGTTTTTGTTTTGTTTTGTTTGAATTGCAGTGACTTGAAATGGGAGAACTTTTTAGAGACCAGGATATAGTGATTGTAGTCAAGGTGTTTTTATATTTTTGTGGGGGTCAAGCATGGCTTTCTGTTTTGCTAAGTTTATTTTTTTTTAATTTTTTTATTAAACCATAACTGTGTACATTGATGCATTTATGGAGCATAATGTGCTCATTTGATATATAATGTGGAAAGCTTACATCAAACTTGTTAAGGTAACCAACACCTCACTTACTTGTTGTGGTAAGACATTTCTACTCTACTCTTAATAGTTTTAAAATGTACCATTGCATAATGTACAATAGATGAGGTCCCATCAAATACCCTCCGTCCTCCTGGCCTCCCCCTGCCCCATCCTCTCCCTCCTCTTCCCTCTTTCCTTCTGGAGTATAGTTTTGTTTTATCATTCATGTGAAAGTATAGGTGATTATATATTAGTTTCAAAATAGTATTGAATACACTGGATACTTTTTCTTCCATTCTTGAGATACTTTACTAAGAAGAATAGGTTCTAGCTCCATCCAGGTAAACATAAAAGATGCGAAGTCTCCATCTTTTTTATGGCTGCATAGTATTCCATGGTGTACATATACCACAGTTTGTTAATCCATTCATGGGTTGATGGGCACTTAGGCTGCTTCCATGACTTGGCTTTTATGAACTGGGCTGCAATGAACATTCTGGTGCAAATGTCTTTGTTTTAAAATGATTTTTGACCATCTAGGTATTCCTCTAGTAGAGGAAGTGCAGGATCAAATGGTAGGTCTACTTTTAGTTCCTTGAGTATTCTCCAAACACAGGACGCTTTTTAAAAAGGAAATTATACTAAAAGACACATGCATAAGGAAAGAATCAAGGAAGGGAGGGAGGGAGAGAGGGAAAGTGGAAAGACGGAGAAAGAGAAGGGAGAGAGTGAGGGGAGGGGAGGAGAAAGGTAAGTCAGAAGTAGTGGGAAACACGTGAATTTTCCAGCAGACAGCCTTATATACAAATACTGGATCTGCAATGTCCTAGCTCTGTGACTTTCAGCAAATTTTTTAAACTCTTAAGCTTTAACTTATTATGCAAATGGGGGTAAAAACATCTGTCTTATATGACTATTGTCATGATCAGGGAATCACATAAGCAAAACTTCTAGAACGGTGTCTGATAAATAGTAGGCATCCAATGAATGATGGTGAATTTTATTATCACTCGTTTGTAACCTTAATTCTAGTGATTTGGTGTTATATTTCCACCACTGTCTAAATGTGTATAAAACAGGCTTTTCATTTATCTGAAACTCTTGGAAACTGTGAGTTGGAAAGAAACTTAGGAATCATGTAATTCAACCTGGATGTAATCCTAAAGGATAAATTAATATCCTTTCCTAAAACAGTCTGCTGGCACACGAACTCTCTGTGTGCACTAAAAACCAGCCCTATGTGTATAGTTGGAGACACAGTATTCTTGAGAAGAAGTGCCATGGACCTGCTTTGAAGAATGCCAAGTAAGATTCATAAGTAGATGACTTCTCCGGAGAAGAAAAAAAAAAATCCAATCATTTAGTAAAAGCTATTGCTGTTTTAAAATCTATTAAGTACAGGGATTGAAGCAGTAGAAGGGTTATAAATAAACAATAAATCATGCAATTATTACTGTTTGAATTTGGCAAGATAATAAAAAGAGCAGGGAATAATCAGGAAATAATAGAAAAGATCTCTAAGGCACCCCTACAATTAGTGATAAACAGAGCTTGGCTCAGAGTTGGAGCCCCAATATGGCTCTCATTAAAGAGCCTTGGGACGGGTTTGTGGGGCAGACCTCCGCTAGCTTGGGGAGAAGTGAGGTAACCAAAATGTCAGTGCGCACCCCCCACACACACACACCACTGCAGATAATCTTTTACTACAGTATTATAACCACCTGGGCTGAAATGACTACCTTATGCCAAGGGAAGACCAATCCATGGCCTTCCGAAACTCTAATTGAGATGTTTCCTGCTCTCAGCTTTTTGACTCCTTGCTTTGTAATACCATAAACACGTACACATATTCGCAGACACACACCCACACACTCAGGCCCTGTGCAATGGGCACCTTCCCTCAGTTTTTCTTCCCCGTTTCCTTTCACCTTCTTTTATTAATGGAACCGCTTAAAGAGATAAATGCTCCCACACAAGTGATACCACTTAAACAGATAAATAGTCCACACTGGAGAGACCCAGAGCACATGAGAAAAAAAAACAAAAAACCCTGTCTTATTAGACTGGAAACAGACACACTATATTAATGCAAAAAAATCAGCATATGGTTCTAATAGGCTTTCTTAAAATGATTTATCAGCTGTGATTAAGCCCTCAACCAGCATGTCTATCTTCATAAATAAAGCAAAAGTGCACCTTGCTCTAAAATGTATCTGCAGTATCTTATTACCCAGCCCTGCACACCGCACTCCATTTACAACGCAGCTCTGGGGAGCCGGGAATTGGTGTGCAATCACGAAGTGTGTGCTCTGAGGAGACGGCCAAGATTTAGGACTCTTATCTCAGAGATAGTCTTACTAAAAATCCATTACAATGAAGGCTTAGCCCCTCTCTCTGTGCCACAGAGCTCAGCACTGCTGAAATATGAACAGGTAATTAAAAGGATCTGCCCAATTTTACAGTCTCCCCCAGTGACACAGAATCACCACACAGCTGTTGGGAAAGGGATTTGGCCCTAGGAGCAAGTTACCTCTGCCAGGGAGTGGTAGGAAGTGGGGCCCACTTTGCAAATCAGATTGGGCCTCTTTCTTCTTTTCTATGGATAGGAGAGAGGAATGTCAATATTAGTAATCCTCATTTGGATCTCATTCCCCTGGCTGGCTAACATGTCAAATGGGCTCAGCGGCAAACGCAGGTGCTATCTGTGACTTAGAAATTAAGACGAGGAACTGGGTAAAAGTGTGTGAACACGGTAAGCTGTAAACCAATATTTGAAAACTGCTCTGAGTCAACTAGTTCATACTGACAGAATGAGCTCTGCTCAAGTAATACTTATTCACCCCTTGATTTTTAAAAAGCCAGTCATCTAGGAGGAGGAGCTAAATAAATCCCACAAAGAAACCAAAGTATTTTAGTAAGTTCTTTCCAAGCCATTCCTAGCATGCACCAACGAACCATTCATACGCTCCCTTCTAACCCAGACCCCAAGATCAGAGACATGCCTGTCCCCCTTTCTGTCATGTGGCATGTGAGCTTCTCGGGCATTTCTCCACACATCCATTTCAGTTTGGTATAAAGCACAAATGTGGGATCTCAATGCATTTTTACAATAACAAACCACTAAGATAGGATTTAGAGACGTTTGTTTGGCATGGTGTGACTTTGTGAAAAGGCAATAGAATTTGGGAAGGGCAAAAATGTAAACTCTCCGAAGAGGAAATAACAGGGGGAATATTTCATCAGCATTATTAACTGATATTTTTCCTGCAAAATATACCAGTACACCGTACCGGGAGTGCAGCACTAGACAGCTGCAGTTATGACTCTTACCCGTAATTATAAGGACGTCAGCAAGGTCAAAGTAGCTCCTCTCACGGGCCGTCACAGACTGCACCCTTGGCTCTAGCCAACTGTCTTACACTATGCACCTCTGGTCACCAGGCGATCCATAGGAGGACACGTGTATCTGAAGCTGTGCAAATCCATCACCACTCACAGTAAATCAACTGTAAGTTCACACCCAGCTGATGGGTAGAGCGTCATTCCGTCTTCACGCCCAGAGGCAGCAGGTGTTGCCTGGTGCTGATTTGGACATTGTAAATTCTTGTAAATGGTCAGAATGCCTGCCAGAACGTCCTAGAAATTGGCGAGAAATCATTCCCAATGCCTGGATTGCCTGCTTTGCCTAAAATATATACACATGCATGTGTGCATTATTATAACACAAATAAAGGGGGAAAACCTACCAGAGACCTGGGACAAGGAGTAACTCCTGTACTCCCACTGTTCAGGGAAAAGACGCCCCTCTCAGGCAGCAATGTCGCAACTGTTTCACTGTCCCTGTGAACGCAGAGTTCTAATTCTGTTCCCAGGGTCCCTTTTCGGACACTTCTTACAATCAACACCAGAAAGGACATCGCAGCGAGATGCCACAGTGGACCTAACCCCTCTACCAAGGATTCAGCTTTAATTCCTACTCTTCAGCTCTCAATACGCTCCAGCTACCTGTGTTTATAACTTCAAGGCTGTAAAAGGTGGGAAAATGAAGTCGCATGTGACTTTCAGAGAGCAGTGAAATAGAATTAGTTCCTTGGCCTTGCCCTGAATTCTGACAACACTCCACGTGGCTCCTCCACAATCTGCGCCCGAGCTATTGAGAATAGCACAGGACTCGCTGGGGGGCCAGTTCTAGGTGGCTCAGCAACGAGGAAAGAGCTTGTTGGCACATCACACTGCAAAAGACCGTCCCATCTTCTCCCAGCCATCTGGAAACCAACCAAGTGGCCCACAAGGGTGGGGCTCACACACACTCTACATTCTGGAGCACTGGGGATCTCAGGCTCCCTGTCCCAAAGCCCCGGTTGCTCTGGTTAGAGAGCAATGGACAGGAATGCCAGGGCCAATTGTGCCAACAAATCTAGCAATAACCTGATGTTCATAAATCCTCTGAGAAAGTCCCTAAGCTCTGTGCATAACAAATCACACAGGGAGAAGCCAGGAAGGGGATAACCTCTTTGAGAGAGGCTGTGATTCAAAATGCCCAGTGCCGAATCATCTGCACTCAATCAGTCTGACATTCACACAAAACATGAATGCTTTTCTTCTTTGGGGAGATGACTGTTTGCAGAGCCTCATAAGCCCCCACCCAAACATAAAACCACAGAAAAAGGCCTTGTTCAGTACCAATTCAGGACTCAGGCAGGGTTCGGTGTCGGCACTGTAATCAACTTTCAGAGTTTCCATGAAACGGATGGTATATTCCACATGCAACTTAGATCTCGAGGAAGCTCTAGCTGGAGCCACGCTACATCCAAAATGTGAAGCCCTCACTTCACAGAGAGGACTGTGGAGCCAGTCCCGCAGTGCCAAACGAAGAAAGGAAAGCTTGCCCATGGGATAGCCCTCCTTCTAGCTCCAAAACTCTCCAATAAAGTATCACATTTGCCTTTAAGTCAAAGGCCAAAATGTCATCTTACACAATGGTCTTGTCCTGTCAGTAGTGAGGGAATATTATTAGAAAATTTGTGCTTAGAGGAAATGGGGAGAGTAAAAGTCTTTCCTGACTGGAGAGCCACACAAAAGAAACGGACTTGTCCCATAGAACAGAGTCGCAGGTTCCAACATACTGAACAAGAGCCTTTAATGTCCCAGAAAGCAAAGCCCAAAGGGAAGCCCAGCAACGATCCGGGGAAGTCTGCGAGGGATAGCCCACAGGCACACAGGAGAAGCAAGCAGGTGACACTGTGCATGGTACACAAGGGACTAGCCTAGCCTCATCTCCAGCTCAACCAACTTGTAAGTCCAGTGCCGAATCACCTGCCATCGATCTGCCCAACATTCACAGAAAACAAAACCGCTTCACCAGTTCACCAAAACAGCTAGTTCCTTGAGGGGTAGGAATGTACATACATGTAACTCAGGGAGCAAAAATCCCACCATTTCATAAACTTTCTTAGGACTTTGGTCTTTGGTGGTACTCAGTGAAGAACAGGAAAAATGTCCCTGCGTGGCTCTGATGCTAAAATCAGTCATCACACCCCAGGTTTGAGTTGACAGCCAACGTGCTAGAAATATGGAGGGGAGGAATGCTCGGAATCCCAGTCCCTGGCCTCAGACTTTTCAGTATGGAAATAACTTAACAACACACAAATGCGAAAGCAGAGTTCCCAGAGTAAATCACTCCCATACCTGCTCCTAACCACACTTAATGTTCACCTGGATTTATGAGATAATGGAGGCAGAGACGATTTCTTGCAACTATTATATTATTTTCCTTTCCTTTTTTTTACGATGTCAATTTTTTTCACATCTCTGTCAGGGGCTAGTAAATGACTTAGCTACAGATGCTCACTGAGTCTAACATTTGGTCCAATTTTCCAATGTGAGTGCTGTTTTCTGCCTAGAACGGAAGCTTCATCTTTTGGTCATTTTGTTTTAATCTGGCCCAAAAAACAGATCTGCTTTCCTGCATGCCTTTGGGAGTATTAAAGCAGGGCCTCATGAAGACAGTGCGGGCTTCCTCTGCAGATGCAAGGGCCTCCTGGGCCCAGGTACACACCCCGCCTCCGTGTGCCCGTCTGGTGCCTTAGAAGTCTTGAATTACTCACAGCTGGAAAATGATTTCTTCCAAGGAGAGTAACCATTCGATGTTGTGATTCCATCTGAGTTAGTACCTTGAAATCCCAGCCTGGCTTGCCTGCCTCTGGCCAGGTAAGGAGTGATTTAAACAAGCTGAGAACTGAACCCAGCGTGGACAGAAAAGCTGCCCTGATGGGAAAGTCCTCCTCTGGGAAAAGCTGCCCTTTGCTCAGTCCTTAAAATTGAGCTCGGTAATTGTTTTAGTGAGAATCATCCCAGCCAAATAATTCAATTGGACTAATTTTCAGCTACAGTAAGGGCCGCCTGATGGGAAGACAGGGGCCAAGCAAACAAGTCACCCTCACAAGCTGAGTCAGAGCCGATGGTCGTATCTAGGAGGACTGGGGTCTGCAGTGTTTGGGGCCATTTTTGGTCTCTTTCCCTATCATTTCTTTATGCCACCCCCATGCCTACCTCAGTCCCTTGAGATGCATTTCTTGCACAGAATGTTGTAGAACCAGGACCTGGCCGGCCACATGGGTAAAACCTTGCAACACATTCCCCTGTTATACCCACGACGATCCTGGCCAACCTCTCCAACTTCTTTTTTTTTTTTTTTTAGAGACAGAGTCTCACCTCGTTGCCTTTGGTAGAGTGCTGTGGCATCATAGCTCACAGCAACCTCCAGCTCTTGGGCTTAGGAGATTCTCTTGCCTCAACCTCCTGAATAGCGTGGACTACAGGTGCCCACCACAACTCCCGGCTATTTTTTGTTGTTACTGTTGTTGCAGTTTGGCCGGGGCCGGGTTTGAACCTGCCACCCTCAGTATATGAGGCCAGCACCCTACTCACTGAGCCACAGGCAGCACCCAACCTCTCCAGCTTTTAACAATGATAATATTTGGTTAGCACATTTAGCTTAACCACAAATGAGAGGCAAATAGCTTCAGGAACACTTTTTCTTCCAAAACATTGCAGTTAGTTTTCACTTTTTAAAAAATACATTTGCTTGTACAATATTACTTATTGCTAAGTATCTCCATTTTTTATTTTTATTTTATTTTTTTGAGACAGAGTCTCACTCTGTTGCCCTGAATAGAGTGCTAAGACATCTTAGCTCAAGGCAACCTCAAACTCTTGAGGTCAAGTGATCCTCTTGCCTTAGCCTCCCCAGTGGGTGGGTCTATAGGCACCTGCCATGACACCCAGCTAGTTTTTCTATTTCAGTAGAGATGGGGGTCTCATTCTTGCTCAGGCTGGTCTTGAACTCTTGAGCTAAGCCAACCCACCTGCCTCCACCTCCCAGAGTGCTAGGATTACAGGCATGAGCCACCACACCTGGCCCTAAGTATCTTTTTAAAGTTATGTTAAAAGTCAAGTAACTTCCTTGAAATTGGTAGCAATATGCCAGTAGGAAGTAATGATGGTCTAGACGCGAGTGAAATGAAAAATAAAGGGAAGGTCTGAGGACCCTTTACTAAGTCCTGTAGTGGATAGATGAACAAGCTGACTTGAAATGGCAATGGTATAGTTAAATGAGAACATCAGCAACAGCTGGAGGTTGGAGACCAATACTTGGGTCCAGATGAGAGCTAGATGTACAGACAGAGGGCTGGAGCTGTCCAGGTGGAACTGACCGTTACTGAAACCCCCTGTGAGAGTGGGGGTTTTCATCCACAAGGCAAGGAGGCAGAGACAGGAGAGTAGAGAGGTGGGAGAAAAGCCAGGAGGTGCCACACGTGCCACCGTCCTCCTTGGTGAGGACCAGCACCTCTCTCTTGATAGTTTATGTCTATGCCTTTCGAATGTGGAAACCATTAGCAGACTAACCACTCATAATTATTCCTTGTTAACTAAAACCAAATAACCATTAATCACATGTTTAAAATGTCGTATGTGAACTTGAATATGCTTCATGAATATGCACATACTCTTATCATTATCATATCCAGCCCCCACGGGACAGGCAATTCTGGTACAAGAAAAGACTATTTCATTCCACAATATTTCCAAGAAAAATTAATATCTATTTCCCAAAATGAATGTCCAGTTTCCCCTCTAACAATCATCACCTTATATATTGAACAGGGTCCGATCTTTCTCCCAGTCTCTCCTACTCTGTAGCTTCGAGTAGAAACATTAGTACCTCGAATGAGAACACCCATCACAGGCATGAAATGAACCTATAACTCAGATTTTAGCCTCTGAAAGCTTTGGATCAGTTCTCAAGAAGCAGGTAGAGACCTCTATCTTGCCAGAACAAATGTCACGTGATAGCAATATGAGT
>CAUYRH010072449.1:0-18114 GCA_963574655.1 Perodicticus potto
GAGCTACGGGCGCTGAGCCTCATCCTAATTTTTCTTTCTTCTACTTCCTCCAGGCTTACTTTGCTGCTTTTTACTTTGTGTGTGTGTGTGTGTGTGTGTGTGTGTTTCCCTTTGTGTGTGGCTTTTTTTTTTTTTTGATACAGAGCCTCAAGCTGTCATCCTGGATAGAATGCCGTGGCATCACAGCTGACAGCAACCTCCAATTCCTGGGCTCAAGCGAGTCTCCTGCCTCCGCCTCCCAAGTAGCTGGGACTACAGGCGCCCGCCACAATGCCCGGCCATTTTTTGGTTGCAGCCGTCATTGTTGTTTGGTGGGCCCGGGCTGGATTCGAATCCGCCAGCTCAGGTCTACGTGGCTGGCGCCTTAGCCCGTTGAGCCACAGGCGCCAAGCCCCTTTCAGATTTTCTATGTGAGACACACACATTTTCTTTTTCTTTCTTTTCTTTTTTTTTTTTTTTAAATATCACCTTATTGCAAGTATAATAATTTTATTTTTTTGCACTTTTGGCCAGGCTGGGCTTGAACCTGCCACCCCTGGTACATGGGGCTGGTGCCCTACTCCTTGAGCCACAGGCACCATCCCGACACACACATTTTCTTTTCACAAAATGAGAATATACTCTCTGTGTAGAGTATTCTTGTATTTAACACTATGTCATGAACCATAGTTGATATCTAGAAATGGCTCCAAGAACATGGTGACATCATAGTCCCTTACACAGACATAACATCTTTTATTCATTAATCCCCTGGTGTTGGCTTTTTTTTTTTTACACAGAGTCTTACTCTGTCACCCTGGGTAGTGCCATGGTGTCATAGCTCACAGCAACCTCAAACTCTTGGGCTCAAGAGATCCTCTTGCTCAGCCTCCTGAGTAGCTGGGACCACAGGTGCCTGCCACCATGCCCAGCTATTTTTTAGTAGAGACAGGGTCTTGCTCAGGCTGGTATGGACCTCTTGAGCTCAAGCGATCCACCTGCCTCAGACTCCCAGAGTGCAAGGATTATAGGGCTAACCACCACACCCAGCCATAAACTGACTTTTTAAAAAACAGGATGTAATGCTGCAATCAATATCTGTGCATGGTAAATATTTGAGCATAAGGAAGATGTTTTCTTAGAATAAGTGCCCCAAAGTGGAATTACTCATGTCCGGATTAATCTATTCGTTCCCCAGATTGCATCCTCTTCTGCCTTTTTTTGTGCCTGCAAGGTCCTAAAAGATCTCTTCAAAACACCTACTGTGTAAGGGACATTGGAAGGTCTTTCTAGAACATCTTCTAATATGGATGAAGTCTCCTTGGCTGGACATTTTATTCAAAGTGCTTTTTTTTTTTGTAGAGACAGAGTCTCACTTTATTGCCATGGCATCACTTACAGCAACCTCCAACTCCTGGGCTTAGGCTATTCTCTTGCCTTAGCCTCCCGAGTAGCTGGGACTATAGGCGCCCGCCACAACACTGGGCTATTTTTTTGTTCCAGTTTGGCTGGGGCTGGGTTTGAACCCGCCACCTTCAGTCTATGGGACTGCTGCCTTACTGACTGAGCCACAGGCGCCACCACAAAGTGCTCTTGTTTGGTGATATTGCCTGTGACCTTTAGATTCCCTATTTAATCTAAAATCTCCAAAACATCCTATTCGAATTTTTATTAGAATTACACTAAACCATGTATTAATTTGGTTAAGCACTAATATCTTTTTTTTTCTTTCTTTTCTTTTTTTTTTTTGAGACAGAGTCTCAAGCTGTCGCCCTGGGTAGAGTGCTGTGGCGTCACGGCTCACAGCCACCTCAAACTCTTGGGCTTAAGCAATTCTCTTGCCTCAGCCTCCTGAGTAGCTGGGACTACAGGCGTCCGCCAAAATGCCCGGCTATTTTGTTGTTATTGTCTTTGTTGTAGTTGTCATTATTGTTTAGCAGGCCTGGGCTGGGTTGGAACCCGCCAGCCCTGGTGTATGTGGGCGGTGCCCCATCCACTGAGCTATGGGCGCTGAGCCTATCTGAGTGTTTTATAAATGACTATTTAAAACTTCAACCTTGGGCAGTGCCTGTGGCTCAGTGAGTAAGGCGCCAGCCCCATATACCGAGGGTGGCAGGTTCAAACCTGGCCGCAGCCAAATTGTAACAAAAAAATAGCCAGGCGTTGTGGTGGGCACCTGTAGTCTCAGCTACTTGGGAGGCTGAGGCCAGAGCATCACCTAAGCCCAGGAGTTAGAGGTTGCTGTGAGCTGTGATGCCACAGCACTCTACCAAGGGCGATAAAGTGAGACTCTGTCTCTAAAAACAAAAAATAAATATATAAATAAATAAAACTTCAACCTTAAATGCAGTTCATCAAGATATCAAAATACGTTTTAGATTTAAAAAAGAATCTAATAGGCTCGGTGCCTGTGTCTCAAGTGGCTAAGGTGCCAGCCATGTACACCTGAGCTGGCGGGTTCGAATCCAGCCTGGGCCCGCCAAACAATGATGGCTACAACCAAAAAATGGCCAGGTGTTGTGGTGGGCGCCTATAGTCCCAGCTACTTGGGAGGCAGAGGCAAGAGACTCGCTTGAGCCCAGGAATTGAAGGTTGCTGTGAGCTGTGAGCTGTGATGCCACAGCACTCTATCCAGGGTGACAGCTTGAGGCTCTGTCTCAAAAAAGAATCTAATAAATCCATATGTTAATTTCAAAAATAAATAAATAAATAAAACTTCAATCTGAATGTATTAAGGAAATGGAAATTAAGAGAGAACAATGAGAAGGCATTTTTTTGTCCTTCAAATTGGGGCATAGTTTTACAAATAATATTCAACATTGACCTAAGTGTAGTGAAAAGGACATTTGCATACACTTCTGATAGATATGCCTTATGGAGAGAGGCTCAGCATTTTGTATTATAAGAATTTAAGATGTTCATGTCCTTTTAAGCGAAATAATTCCTATCTGGCCTTCCTGTGCAGATGCTTCACTCAAGCCTGCTTTTTAGCTAGACCTTAAAAAGAATGTGAAGCCAGGTGTGGTGACTCACAGTAATCCTAGCACGCTGGTGAGGTACAGGCCAGTGGATTGCTTGAGCTCAGGAGTTAGAGACCAGCCTGAGCCAGAGTGAAACCATGTCTCTAAAAATAGCGAGGCATTGTGGCGGGCGCCTGTAGTCCCAGCTACTAGGGAGGCTGAGGCAAGAGGATCACTTGAGCCCAAGAGTTGGAGGTTGCTATGAGCTATGACACCGTGGCACTTTGCCAAGGGTGACAAAGTGAGACTCTGTCTCAAAAAAAAAAAGAATGTGAATGAATGTTCTAAACCTATGATCAGTTGCGTAATATGATTTTAAAATAAAGTCGTCCATACCCCTCAGCTCAATATATAAGGACAGGGTCCTTGCCAGAAATAAGTCCAAGCTTATTTATTTTTTTTTTTCTAGAGACAAGAGTCTCACTTCATCGCCCTCAGTAGAGTGCATAGCGTCACAGCTCATAGCAACCTCCAACTCCCGGGCTCAGGTGATTCTCCTGCCTCAGCCTCCCGAGTAGCTGGGACTACAGGTGCCCGCCACAAGGCCCCACTATTTTTTTGTTGCAGTTTGGCTTGGGCTGGGTTTGAATCCGCCATCCTCGGTATATGGGGCCGGCGCCCTACCCACTGAGCCACAGGCGCCGCCCAGTCCAAGCTTTTTTAATCAAGGTAATATTTTAAAATAAAAGAAAACGGCTGAATAATAGTATGTGGGAAACTGGTTAACTGGGGAAAAAAATAAGTTTGTTTATTTTTTTGAGACAGTCTCCCTCTGGTCACCTTGGGTAGAGAACCATGGTGTCATAGTTCATAGGAACCTCAAATTCCTAGGTTCAAGCTATCCCCTGGCCTCAGCCTCCTGAGTAGCTGGAAATGACAGCTGCCCGCCACAATGCACAGCTGTTTTTTTTTCATTTTTAGTAGAGACTGGGTCTCACTGTTCCTCAGGCTATTCTCAAACTCCTGAGCTTAGGCAATCCACCCGCCTCTCAGAGCAATCCGATCAGCCTCTCAGAGTGCTAGGATTACAGGTGTGAGCCATCACACCTGCCCCCCAAAAGTAAGTTTAGATAATTTACATCTAAATTAATTACAGATGGGTTTAAAAGCTCACTAGGAAAGAGAAGGAGAAAGAGGGGAGCAGGCGAAGAAGGAAGAGAAAAGAAAAAATAAATACAGATGTAGAAGAAACTTAGGGACTATATGCCTGATACTCAAATGGGGAAACAGTCATAAGCAAAAAAAGCAAAGAAAGAAGAAAAACATCCGAAGTTCAGACCGCATAAGCATATCCAAGCGTGTGTCAAAAATGACCCAAAACAAAATCAGAAGGTAACATTCTAAGCTTAAAAAAGTATTCACAATACGTGTGACAGATTTGATATTTTTAAGAGCTTCTGTAAATCAGCAAGAAAAAAAATAGGAAAGCGAACCCAAGATATGGTCAGGCAACTCACAAAAGGAAAAAGGCAGATGTCAACATCTATTTTTAAATTGCAGCAGAAAGCGGGGTGTGACCCAGGCTTTGCAACAGGGAACGCATTCACCCTTTGCCAAGCTGGAGGGCCTGGGGAGCCGGGCTCTGCGATGCCTGCTGGCAGCGGCTGGAGAAACAAGCCCGCCCTTTGTTATAAAGCTCTACCCTGGGCCAAGCCGCCTTGCCCCTTATGGCAGTGGCGCATCCCTTCCCTGCATTCCCAGAGAGGACACTGTGCTTCAATGGCACAGCTGTGCGAACCCACAGGCTAGCTCACGGCCACCGGGGGGCGGTGCTACCCAGGAGACTCCAGAGGGGGGCCCACAAAGTCCCCTTTCTTCTCCAGCAGGAAGTGAGTCACAGCCCAGGCAGTGCAGGAGAGGGCCACACTCCAGGCTCACGGCAGAGAGGTGCCTCTGAGTCACCTCGGATGCCTGCTCTGGATGAGGCTGCTTCTCCCCGGGCTTGGCAGGCAGGCCATGCAGGGAAAACTGGGTCAGGCGTGTGGCCTAGTTTGCTGGTTGGCAGCAGCGGTCAATGGCAGGAGGCGAGTAGGGAAAGCATCTCAATTTACTACTCCCTGGCTCATTCATGTGACAAATATCTGAGGAGTCCCTACTAAGTGGGGCAGGCACCAGGCAGGCAAGGAGACACTCTGACAGCCAGTTCCTAGTGGACTCCCAAAGCATAGGTCACATGAGTTCAGAATATGTCATCCAAGACCCTGGAGGCTGGGCTTGCCCAGGCAGATCCCCAAATCACTGGTCTCCCTGTCACCTCTCAAGTTCAGCTGCCCAAGTTCGAATGGAGTTGGATTCTCTTGCAGTCTGTCCCTGCTCTGTGTCTCCATCCAGCTCCCGGCAAATGGTTGGGACTCTGACCCCCTCGCCATCTTCTCACCCTGTTTTTTGGGCCCAGCCTACAGTGGCCACCAGCCTTCCAAGCCTGTCCAAGCCTATCCGTCTCTTCTCTGCTCCTGACTCTGACTTGGGATGTCTGAAGATATTTCTTTTTCCCTGCAAAATTCCCGCATTTTGCTAGTAAAGAAGATACTTTTGTCACCTTGGTCCAAAGGCATGAGCTGCTGGCTCTCAGCAACATTGGAAGCAGCCTTTATGGGGCAGGTCTGTATGGCTGGACATGGGAACAGCTGCAGGATGGTTGGGAAGACCCAATAAGGATGTACCGCCCCCTCCTGAGAAGGTACAGGGTCAGCCATGGGCCTGAAGGGAATGAAGACCTCTTCTGTCTCAAAAAACAAACAGGCTCGGCACCTGTGGCTCAAGCGGCTAAGGTGCCAGCCACAGACACCGCAGCTGGAGGGTTCGAATCCAGCCCAGGCCCGCCAAACAACAAGGATGGCTGCAACCAAATAAAAAGCAGCTGGGCATCTGGGCAGTGCCTGTGGCTCAAAGGAGTAGGGCGCCCCATATACCGGAGGTGGTGGTTTCAAACCTGACCCCGGCCAAAAAAAAAAAAAACTGCAAAAAAAAAAAAAAAAATTGGGGCCGCGCCTGTGGCTCATCAAGTAGGGCGCCAGCCCCATATACCGAAGGTGGAGGGTTCAAATCTCGCTTCGGCCTAACTGCGAAACAGAAAAATAGCCAGGCGTTGTGGCGGGCACCTGTAGTCCCAGCTACTTGGGAGGCTGAGGCAAGAGAATCGCCTCAGCCCAGGGGTTGGAGGTTGCTGTGAGCTGTGACCCTACGGCACTCTACCGAGGGTGATAAAGTGAGACTCTGTCTCTAAAAAAAAAACAGCGGGGCATTGTGGCAGGCGCCTGTGATCCCAGCTACTTGGGAGGAGGAGGAAGGAGAATCGCTTGAGCCCAGGAGTTGGAGGTTGCTGTGAGCTGTGATGCCACGGCACTCTATCCAGGGTGACAGCTTGAGGCTCTGTCTCAAAAAAAAAAAGCTGGCTGCAGAATATCCGAACAGTACAGAGGTATATAAAATGGAATCCAAGCAAAAGTCTAAATCTCCCCCAACTCATATCTCACTGGAAACGGTTTGGTTCTTTCCAAGCTTTTCTTTCTTTCTTTTTTTTTTTTTTTTAGAGACAGAGTTTTACTTTGTCACCCTTGACAAAATCCTGCTTTTTTTTGTTACAGTTTGGCCAAGGTTGGTTTGAACCCACCACCCTCGGTATATGGGGCCGGCGCTCTACTCACTGACACACAGGCACCACCCTCTTTCCAAGCTTTTCAATACTAAAATATACATATTTGAGCGTGGCGCCTGTGGCTCAAAAGAGTAGGATGCTGGCCCCATATGCCGGAGGTGGTGGGTTCAAACCCAGCCCTGGCCAAAAACTGAAAAAACAAACAAACAAACAAACCAAAAAAAAGAAAAAATATATATATATGTACATATATATATAGTCATTGAGCTACCATTCTGGAGCTTCCTACAGCTTTAGCTCTTCCTTTGTAAAGGGGCCAACATCCCAGCACACGGTTACCTGGCTCTCACAGACCACCGGACAGTTAGGGGCTTCCTGGCCCTGCTTTACAGGAACTAGATGGGTGAGCTGTGGGAGCCCCCTGGGGGGTAACTTCCCTCCGTGAAGCTGAGAGATCAGAGGCAGGCGTGCTTCCCCAGGCTTGTAAAAGCTTGTGCTGTCGAGGGGCTGCTGGGTGCAGGACAGGCTGTAAGGGGCTGCCACCCCCTGCTCCATGCCCACCTGCCCCCTCAGCCGGTCCCTGTCACTCATGACTGGGGCAGGGAGCAGCCCTATCTAAAGCTTCCATCTTTTTTTTTCTTTATATATATATATATATATATGTTTTGTTTTGTTTTGTTTTTTTCATACTGTAGCCCTTGGCAGAGTGCTATAGCATCACAGCTCACAGCAACCTCAAGCTCTTGGGCTTAAGCGATTCTCTTGCCTCAGCCTCCCAAGTAGCTGGGACTACAGGCGCCCGCCACAACGCCCGGCTATTTTTGGTTGTAACTGTCATTGTTATTTGACAGGTCCAGGCTGAATTCGACCCACTAGCTCTGGTGTATGTGGCTGGTGCTCTAGCCACTGAGCTACAGGCGCCAAGCCTCTTTATATTTTTTAAGGCGAAGAACACAGATATTCTAAAGTGATAAACGATTAAGAAACAGTTTTCTTCATCTAAACAGAATTTCGACGATAAAAACAAGGCTGGGCTCAGCACCTGTGGCTCAAGTGGCTAAGGCGCCAGCCACATATACCTGAGCTGGCGGGTTTGAATCCAGCCTGGGTCTGCCAAATAACAATGACGGCTGCAACCAAAAAACAGCCAGGCGTTGGGGTGGGCGCTTGTAGTCCCAGCTATTTGGGAGGTGGAGGCAGGAGAATCGCTTGAGGCCTGGAATTGGAGGTTGCTGTGGGCTGTGATGCCACAGCACTCTACCCAGGGTGGCAGCCTGAGGCTCTGTCTCAAAAGGAAAAAAAAAAATGGTGATTCAGACCTCTAAAACAGAAAAGCACAAAAATAAAAATGCACAACATATTCCATCTCTTACCGGACGATTCTCTGTAAGAGACATCAGCACAGTCATGTGTCTTTCAGCAACAGGGATAAGTTCTGAGAAATGCGTCTTCAGCCAATTCTGTCATCACAGGAACACCATGAAGTGTCCTTACACAAACCTAGACGGTACAACATCCTATACACCTAGTCCTTATGACACAGCCTCACTGATTGTAAGCTATAAACCTGTATAGCATGCTACTATGCCAAATACCGCAGGCAGCTTAACACAGTGGTAGTATTTTATGTATCTAAGCATAAAAAAGGTATTGTTGGCTCGGCGCCTGTGGCTCAGCGGGCTAAGGCGCCAGCCACGTACACCTGAGCTGGCAGGTTCAAATCCAGCCTGGGCCCGCCAAACAACAATGACGGCTGCAACCAAAAAATGGCCGGGCGTTGTGGCGGGCGCCTTGTAGTCCCAGCTACTTGGGAGGTGGAGGCAGGAGACTCGCTTGAGCCCAGGAATTGGAGGTTGCTGTGAGCTGTGATGCCATGGCACTCTATCCAGGGTGACAGCTTGAGGCTCTGTCTCAAAAAAAAAAAAAAAAAGGTATTGTAAAAATATGGTATTATAATCTCATGAGACCACCACTGTATATGCAGTCCATCGCATCATTATGTAGTGTGTGACTTTGTTAAAATTGTACAAAAAATTATTGTTGGGCAGGCTGGGGCTGGGTTTGAACCACATAAACCACAAAACCAATACCTGGTTTGTACATGACAAAAATGAAACAAAAGCATGTAAAATAATGTGCAGAATTTAAAGCCAAGTCAAGAGAGAAAAGGCAATTAGGGACACACGTTTTTATTTGTTTGTAGAGACAGAGTCTCACTTTATCGCCCTCGGTAGAGTGCCGTGGCGTCACAGCTCTCAGCAACCTCCAACTCCTGGGCTTAGGTGATTCTCCTGCCTCAGCCTCCCAAGTAGCTGGGACCACAGGCGCCCACCACAATGCCCGGCTATTTTTCTATTTTGCAGTTCGACCGAGGCTGGGTTTGAACTACTCAATGAGCCACAGGCGCCACCCAGGACACATGTTTTTTATAAAGCAAGAAGCTTTGAAGATGTCAAGCCTGGTTGAGCCAGGTATGACCTCTGGAATCCTCCTGACCCCCACAACCTCCTTATTCGTCATCAAATACTTCCACCACTCTTCAGCTCTCAGGACACAGAGACAACTATCGGACCACAGGGAACCACTCACTTTGCAAAGTCTCCCTTTTTCATCTCTGCCCATGTTCCTTCCTTTGAAGGCAGTGACCAGATACAGCGGCAGTTTGTCTTCAGAGGCAAATCGGTCCATGTCTGTGGCCTGTCCAGAGCCAGGGTGCTGGGCCCACCTCGGTGTGGGGTGTGTCTGCCTAGGTCTCGAGATAGGGTCTGGAGCCGCGCTGGTAGTGTCAGGCCGGTGGTGTGGGCCAGTCTTGCAGTCCAGCTTTATGGAGCCCCTCTCCACACTCTGTTCCGACCCCTGCCCTAGGGGTAACAGGAGAGGAATAAAGGACATGAACCCTGATCTGTTTTGTCCCCAGTACTATGTGCTCGAGGGCTCTGAATATGTCACAGTGGAATTCTGTCATTGCCCACCATGGTTTTAGAGAGTGGTTGCTCCCTCGCGCCCACCCCTCCACCTAAGGAAACAAGTACAGGCTGGGTGTGGTGGCTCATGCCTGTTATCCTTGCCCTCTGGGAGGCTGAGGCAGGTGGACTGAACTCCTTGAGCTCAGGAGTTCGTGCCTGCATAAGAGCAAGACCTTTTCTTTACAAGAAAAAAAAGGAAAGAAAAACTAGCTGGGCATCGTGGCAGGCGCTTAGTCCCAGCTACTCAGGAAGCTGCAGCGGGAGGATTGCCTGAACCCATGACATTGAGGTTGCTGTGAGCTATAATGATGCCACAGCACTCAACCCGGGGAGACAGAGTGAGATTCTGCTTCAAAAAAACAAAGAAGAAAAACCCCGCATACATGTGATTCTTCTTCCACAAAGTCACAGCATTTCTAATTCGCGCAGGATGTTCAGACCAGTTCAAGGAACAGATTCAGAGAAACTTCTATGTATCTGCACATCACACTGCAGGCTGCGTGTCACTATCTCTGCCAGGAAACCAGATGGAAACACGTCCAGCCTCACGGTCTGGTCACAGATGCATAAACAGTTACAATACAATTTGATAGGAGCAAGAGGACGTGGGGGTGGAATGAGGAGGCTGGTGAACATCAAGCGATAATGTGGGCTATTTGTTTACGTCTGGAATGTTTGAGGGGAAAGGTCACCAATCCATCGTCTTGCCTTTTTCACTGCCATGTTTTGACTTGAGGTTGTGTATTCAGTGTCCGTGCCTCTTATTCTTGAAATCCCTCGGCCTCAGGAGCACATCTTCAGATTATTCACAGGGAAGATAATCTTCCCAGTCTAAATGCAAAGCCTCGTGACTCTGGCGCACGTCACAGGCGTGTGTGTGCCCTGCCAAAGCCCAACAGCCCTCCATGTCTCTCCTCCATCCTTTGGCCCTTGCTCTCCCAATTTAGTCTTTGCAAACCACCCTCACAATCTGAGCCATAAATCCTTTGTGCTATTCACTACTGGATATTTTAAAAAATCGACTCTTCTTTTGAAAAACATAAAGACAATTCTTTTAAAAAGCCGAGAAGGAAGGAGGCTGGCAGGCTGTATGGATCACGGGGGGAGACGAGAGAGAAGCCAGAGCAGGAGGCCTCAGCTCTGGAAAGGCTGGAGGACTTGAACAGGGTCCAGATGGGAGAAGGCCAAGGGCAGTGAGATGTTTAAAGAGGGCCAGTCTGAGTCAGGATTGTGTCTTAGGAAGATCCCCTGTGGCTATCGAGGACAGAACAGACAAGGGTCTGTGAGGATAGCGTCAGCAGGAGTGGATGCCAAGAGATTATATACAAGACGAGGAAAATAAATTCAAAATTTGGAGTGCATATGTTTTTCTCCAGGGAGAGAGAATAGGAGGGCTCTTAATTCTGTCAACGTTAAGGATAAAGTTTCCCCCATCGAGGAACCAACCTTGAAGAGGAGAAAGGCGCAGACTGAAGCTGCTTGCCACACAAGGCCAGCAAGTCAACAGCCAGCCCCCAGGGTAGGGTGTGGGCTCCTATCCCAGCTTCTGCTGCCCTGCGGCCGAGCCACTGAATGAGGGATCTGGGGGCCTGCAGCTGTCTCGTCCTCCCCAGTGCTTGCTCTGCCCAAGGGCGGTGCCGCAGCTGTCTAACGAAAGGGCCTTGAGCAGCAACCACGGAAGTGGGTTATAACGTGCTCTTGAACTGGGAAGAGACAGCCAGATGGGAAGGCAGCAGGTTGACCACACGTGGGGCTTCCCAGCTTCCTCCTCAGTTTCTGCGGCTCTCTGGCCTAGTCCCATTTGCTATGGGGACTGCTGGGACAGTGGCTCCTGTGATAGGATTGAAAGGAAATGGCGCCTTCTTTAGCCTCCACTCTGCTACTGGCCCCTGCCTTGTCTCCGTCAGGTTGATGGACCCTTGTAACATTAAGGAGTTTGAACCAGATCGGAGGTTTGTCAGCTGAGGACACCTCTGTGTGGCCTGAGTAGCAGTTCAGACACAGAATCTCTACAGAAGGGTTTTGGCAGGTATGTTTACAGAAATGCCACAAGTAACTGTGAAGGTTCCCACTGGCCTCAGCCCCTCTCTGGGGTTTCTTGTCACTCCTCCATTCTCTGCTGAGGGCCCTGGCGCTTACTCACTGCTAGCTTGGGAGGATGTGAGTATAGAACTCCAGTACTGGCTTGGGGCCTGTAGGTCAGTGGCTAGGGTGCCAGCCATATACACCGAAGCTGGCGGGTTGGAATCCAGCCCCAGCCTGCCAAACAACAATGACAACTGCAACCAAAAAATAGCTGGGCATTGTGGCAGGCACCTGTAGTCCCAGCTACTTGGAAGGCTGAGGCAAGAGAATCGCTTAAGCCCAAGAGTTTGAGGTTGCTGTGAGCTGTGACACACTGGCACTCTACCAAGGGTGACACAGTCAGACTCTCTCAAAAAAGTAATAGTAATAATAACTCCAGTCCTGTACAGAGAACTTGCAGCATACTAAGGACAAACAGCTTAACACTTTGCATCAAGCTATGCCACAAATGAATGAGTACCCGGATGAGCATTGCTGGGGCAGACGGAGGCAAAAGATGCCAAGGGTCTTGGGGTAGAGAAGCCATTGCCTGGGCAGAGGCTCAGGAGCAGGCCCTTGGAAGTGGATTTTGTGCCTGGATCTCTCCATACCCAAAGGGACATATCCTCTGACATGTTCATGCTGCCTTGTACACAGCCTGCCTCATAGAGCTGACCAAGTACTGGTTCTAGCAGAAACCTCCGCTGGCCTTGGGCTGTAGCCTCCCTACCTTGGCAGACTGTCTGACAGAAGGGCCCCACCCAGCCACCCCCACACCAGGGCTTGTGTCTTGAGGACAGGAAATCAAACTGGGTTTCCCTCCTCTTTCTGCCTCCCTGATCATCTGACCACTCACTGGCTGCCCAGAATGGGGTGGGGGTATTTTTAAGGCTTTTGGCATTTGTTTTGGGAAAGGAAAACAAACAAACAAAAAAACTACCCAACATACTAAAAACTTCTCTGATTTGCCTCAAATTTGTACAGTACAGGGGATAATGGCACATGCTCAGGGCTGGTGTTGCTGTGGAGATGGAATTTTTAAGGCATATTGGCATATTGATAACAGCTCCGTCCCTCACTGAGGCTAGACCTGGTATTAAGTGCTTTGGGGCTTGATCTCAATCCTGACAACCAGGTCATAAATATTGTAAGGAAAGAAGCGGAGGTCCAGAGAACTTAAGTCACACAGCTACAAAGTGGTTAGAGCAAAGATTTCTTTTTTTTTTTTTTTGAGACAGAGCATCAAGCTGTCACCCTGGATAGAGTGCCGTGGCATTATAGCTCACAGCAACCTCCAATTCCTGGGCTCAAGCGAGTCTCTTGCCTCCGCCTCCCAAGTAACTGGGACTATAGGCGCCCGCCACAATGCCCGGCCATTTTTTGGTTGCAGGCGTCATTGTTGTTTGGCGGGCCTGGGCTGGATTCGAACCCGCCAGCTCAGGTGTACGTGGCTGGCGCCTTAGCCCGTTGAGCCACAGGCGCCGAGCCAGAGCAAAGATTTTTAAACCAAATATTTGACTCCGGGGTCAGGTCAGATAACCTGGGTTTGAATCCTGACTCCACCATTTACTAGAAGGTGACTTTGGGAAGTTAGTTAACCCTTCTGTGCCTCAAATTTTCTCATTTATAAAATGGAAAAAGCAGTGTCTATTTCATAGTTTGTTGTGAGGATTAAATTATGCACATTATACACTTCAAACAGCACTTAAATGATAGTAAAATTGGGCTCGGGCGCCTGTAGCTCAGTGGTTAGGGTGCCGGCCACATACACTGTGGCCTGGGCCTGCTAAACAACGACAACTGCAACAACAACAAAATAGCCGGGCCTTGTGGCGGGCGCCTGTAGTCCCAGCTACTTGGGAGGCTGAGGCAAGAGAATCATCACTTAAGCCCAAGAGTCTGAGGTTGCTGTGAGCTGTGACACCACAGCACTCTACCGAGGGCAACATAGTGAGACTGCCTCCAAAAAAAAAAAAACAAATTCACAGTAAAAGTGTATAAATGTTGGCTATTTTTCTATTTTAATACATTTTGGTTGGTTGTCATTGTCAAGGCATTTTTCAGGAAGATTCACAGATGTTATCTCCCTTAATTTGCCTAATCTTAACTCACACTTCATTCACTGTTTCTGGTGTCTTTGACTCCTGACATTATATACAACATCCCAGTGAGCAGAAGCTCAAGTTAGCCTGTAACCTGACCTATTAATCTTTAAAGCCAGTGGCTGCAAGGTCAACTGACTTTCTCACTTCCAATGACTGCTGTGCTGCATCCTGCTACAGCTGGTTTGCGTTGGAGTTGTTCACATGGGTAATAAAAATGATTTGTTTGAGGTGAGTTCCCAAGGAGAGCAGAGTGAAGGAAAAAGCTAACCAACTTCCACTATAATTCCCCTAGGCAGCGGGCAAAGGACACTCTGGGAGGGTTTCAATTGCCAAATTATATTCCTTCTGTGTTTGTTTTTCCATGATTCAGTGAAAGGTAGCTTAGGGAAGGCTTGTGCTTCACAGCATGAATGGCCCCAGCGGACTGGCAAAGACACAGAAAGGAACTTAAGTTCGATGTTGCCTGAGTGCGTTTCCTAAAGCATATGGCCATTATGAAGAGAAACAGGGCTCTGGAGACACAGTGACCTGGTTTAAATCCTGGATGGTCATCTCTTGGTTGTATGACTTCAGGAAATGAGTTGGTCGCTCTGAACCTTCACAGCTATGTTACAAGGATGCTACTACTCCAGGGTTGTTGAGAGGAAGAGCAATGGATGCACGGTCAGCGCTAAAGAAATGTCGACTGTCTACCATGTACTCAACACTGTGCAGAAACAAATAAAAGATAAATACCATTCGTGTAGGGTTGGCATTATGGCAGCGTTTTTATATCAAATCTCTGAAAGCAGCCACACCAGCAATTACCCAGTCTTTCTTGGAACTGCAGCTTTGGCCACTTCTGCAGTCCTCTGGGCAGCAGGTCCCGGGTGAGAAACTAGGCCAACCTGCTTTATGAGCATCCTCCTGACCTGAGGCCAGATGGGGACGAGCCTAGAAGGCTGGGGCTTTGCCAGGTATTGAGACGTGTGACCCAGTCTCTGCCCAGCATGAGCTGTATGGGCACCCCAGTATGCTCATCTGAACTCTCCAACCCAGGAGTACTTCCATGCCTGGTGACTAGGGGACTGGTCTCTCATTTTTCCACGGCACCAGTCGCTGTGACACGACTATCAGATAGGAACAGAGTTCTGTGGGAAAAGACTGAGGGATCACTTCAGTAAGGAGTTTGCCTTCTTTTTTTTTTTTTGAGACAGAGCCTCAAGCTGTCACCCTGGATAGAGTGCTGTGACATCACAGCTCACAGCAACCTCCAATTCCTGGGCTTAAGTGAGTCTCCTGCCTCCGCCTCCCAAGTAGCTGGAACTACAGGCGCCCACCACAACGCCCACCCATTTTTTGGTTGCAGGCGTCGTTGTTGTTTGTTGGGACGGGCTGGATTCGAACCTGCCAGCTCAGGTGTACGTGGCTGGTGCCTTTGCCCGTTGAGCCACAGGCACCGAACCAGGAGTTTGCCTTCTAAATGAGACCACCAACAATTAAGAATGAGTAACTAATAATAGGACATCCTATGAAAGGCCAAAAAAGTAGGGTGGCAATTGGGACTTTGGTGGAATTCTAGAAAGAAAAGGGTAAAATTAGTTTTTCAGCTGGAATGGTTCACCTGTGACCACCAGAAAGAGGCCAATTAAGTAGCACTATAAACCGAAATATCTACAAGAATTGCACATGTCTGGGCGGCGCCTGTGGCTCAGCGAGTAGGGCGCCGGCCCCATATACCGAAGGTGGCGGGTTCAAACCAGGCCTTGGCCAAACTGCAAAACAGAAAAATAGCCAGGCGTGGTGGGGGGCGCCTGTAGTCCCAGCTACTCGGGAGGCTGAGGCAAGAGAATCGCCTAAGCCCAGGAGTTGGAGGTTGCTGTGAGCTGTGTGATGCCACGGCACTCTACCAGGGGAATAAAGTGAGACTAGGTCTCTACAAAAAAAAAAAGAATTGCACATGTTCAGAACTTTAGTAAAACAAATGAAACATGCTCACGTCACACAAAAGAGATGGGGGGGAACACCTTTGATGTGGGAGGTTCCTCATCCTGTTTCCCAGATGCTCCATGCAGACCCTTGTAACACAGTACACAGTTATGTTGTTCTTCTGAGCTCAATGGGGTTCATCTAAGAGAGAACTTGAAACCTAGGGGATTCCTGCCGAATCATGGTAGACGGCTGGAGAACACAGGAATGGCTGTGCGCTCTGGCAGAGCGTGTATCTACTGAAGACGACTTAAGAAAGCATTCCTGCCAGGTCTGTAATGTCTCAGTCCATTTGGGCAGCTGTAATAAATACCATAGACTGTTTGGCTTCTGAACAACAGAAACTTAATTCTCACAGTTCTGGAGGTTGGAAGTCCAAGATCAAGGTGCCAGCAACAACTTGGTAAGTTGTTTTGTTTTTTTTTTTTGGTAGAGACAGGGCCTCACTTTATCGCCCTTGGTAAAGTGCCGTGGCGTCACACAGCTCACAGCAACCTCCAACTCCTGGGCTTAGGCGATTCTCTTGCCTCAGCCTCCCGAGTAGCTGGGACTACAGGCGCCCGCCACAATGCCCGGTAAAGTTTTATAGAGCAAAGGGCAGGTAGAAATAGCCTACTAATCTGCATTCCTCCCAAATATCTTACATAAACTAAGCCAAGGTTATGATGACCATTTCTCTAGTCTGCATTTTTATTGTTCACTGCCAACAGCTCACAGCTCTTATTTCTGGGGGGGAAAGAATTTAAAAACAAAAATCCTGGTATACTCCAATAGATACTTTGCAGCAAAGTACAAGAGCAAATCCACTGACATACAAGAGCAAATCCATATATAACTCTACTGTAGTTATTTATGCTTTGTCATCTATATATTCACTAGTTAAAATGCATCACATAGGTCAGAATCTCCCCAGAATGACTTGGACAAAATTCTGTATTATCCACAAACTTTCATTCTGATTTATCTGGAGCTCGGAGTCCCTGTCTTAACGAGTTCTAGTTTGTAAGACAATGTTGAACTTATGCTTTCTATTTCCTTAATCCTGCGCTGACTCATAGCCAAGTTCCCTGTTACTTGCCTCATCCCATAAGCACGCCACAGTGAAGTCCAGCCTTTTTTGGTCTTGCTGGCTTGAGGGCAGTGCAAACCAGCTGAATCCAACTGTACCTTAAAGTAAAGCCAAGGAATCTCAAGAATCATAAATTTAAGATTTACCAACCTACGATCAAGTTACAGGTCTTAAAATGACTGCACTATTGTAAAAGGATAGCACGACTCCTGTGTGTGACAGAATTTCTGACATTCACGTGCACCCCTGTGGTATACAACAGGAAGTCAGATCTGAGTAAGACTCTTGCCGCTCTTAAAAATGACAAGTTTGTGGCTCGGCACCTGTGGCTCAACGGGCTAAGGCGCCAGCCACGTACCCCTAAGCTGGTGGATTTGAATCCAGCCCGGGCCCGCCAAACAACAATGGTGGCTGCAACCAAAAAATGGCCATTGTAGCGGGCGCCTGTAGTCCCAGCTACCTGGGAGGCGGAGGCAGGAGACTCACTTGAGCCCAGGAGTTGGAGGTTGCTGTGAGCTGTGATGCCATCGCACTCTATCCAAGGTGACAGCTTGAGGCTCTGTCTCAAAAAAAAAAAAAACACACGTTTGTGGCCAAAAGAAGCACTGTCATTTTAAAATCACGTAGCTACAATCTGACCCTAGTCAACAATCCAGTCACATTTCCCTACTTTCCTGTTCTTTCTTACAAACTGAAAATGCAAGCATGCTTCTACTTGACGTACTCTAATCTTCCTTTCTTATTGGCACTACCGTTTCTAGAGAAGAGGCAGAAAATGATCGTGGGTATCTCAGAGAATATTATCTTCCAAAAATGCTGTTTTTACTTGATTGGATATGTTGATGTGGAGAATAAATAATTAAATGGTGTGAAGAATAATAGTACCTTCTTTTAACATTATGAATCTGATATATTACAAAGTAAAATGCAAAATAAAGTCACAAGCAGTTTAAAGATAAGATGGCTTTTGTACCGCTTTTTGCAAAATATAGGTGATCCTCAAGAAGTAATTTGGGCGGATTTTCTACTGATTTTCAAATTTATAACCTGCACCCCTCTAAATTTTTAAATGTTAACAGATCCAACTGTAAGAACCAAATAATCTTTCAGTGGAAATAATCAAGTCTTTAAGATCAGACATGACGTGGTGGGTGCCTGTAGTCCTAGCTACTTGGTAGGCAGAGGCAAGAGACTCACTTGAGCCCAGGAGTTGGACGTTGCTGTGAGCTGGGATGCCACGGCACCCTATCCAGGGTGACAGCTTGAGGCTGTCTCAAAAAAAAAAAAAAAAAAAAAAAAAAAAATAAAAAAAAAATAAAAGTTTTAATTTTTTTTTTTTTGGTTT